>JAJPUD010018891.1:0-27665 GCA_023553655.1 Myrmecobius fasciatus | reverse complement strand
GAGAGAGAGAGAGAGAGAGAGAGAGAGAGAGAGAGAGAGAGAGAGAGAGAGAGAGAGAGAGAGAACCTAGGAATCCCTGTATCATGTTAAGCATACGTCTCTATCTTTCTGTGTCTCTATATCATCATTACTGGCAACATAGTAACTCATATTATATAGCATTTTTAAGCTCTCAAAACATTTTATATGTCCTTTATGTCCTTGGAGCTCCATGATACTCCAGTGAGGTAGGTTCTACAGGGCAGATATTATCTCCATTTCAGATGAGGAAACTAAAGCTGCAAGAGAGCAAAGGATTTGCCCAGAGTCACAAAGCTAACTAATTATTAGAGATAGGATGTGACCCTAACTCTCTCCTGACTTCCATACTCTTCCCACTATATATGCTTTTTTTGTTTTGTTTTTGTTTATTTTTTGTTTATTAAAGCTTTTTATTTGCATAACATATGTATGGGTAGTTCCTCAACATTGACCCTTACAAAGCTTTCCATTACAAATTTTCCCCCCTAATCCCCTCCCCTCCCCTAGATGTCAGGAAGTCCACTACATGTTAATTATATTAAAATACTTGACAAGTCGAATATATGTATACATATTTCCATACTTATCTTGCTGTGCAAGAACAATCATATCTACATGAACAAAAAATATCTGAGAAAGGAAACCCAATGCAAGCAAACATCAGTAAAGATCATGGAAATGATATGGTGTGGTCCAAATTTCACATCCCTCTCTCTGGGTGTATATGGCTTTCTTTATTGAACAGTGGAAACTGGTTAGAAACATTTCATTGTTGCGGAGAGCCATGTCCATCAGAATTGATCATCATGTAATACTGTTGTTGCTGTGTATGATGATCTCCTGGTTCTGCTCGTTTCACTGAGCATCAGTTCATGCAAGTCTCTCCAGGCCTCTCTGAAATGGTCCTGCTGGTCGTTTCTCACAGAACAATAATATTCCATAACATTCATATACCATAATTTATTCAGCCACTCTCCAATTGATGGGCATCCATTCAGTTTCCAGTTTCTAGCCACTACAGAAAGGGCTGCCACAAACATTCTTGCACATGTGGGGCCCTTTCCCTCCTCTAAGATCTCTTTGGGATATAGGCCCAATAGAAACGCTGCTGGGTCAAAGGGTATGCATAGTTTGATAACTTTTTGAGCATAGTTCCAAATTGCTCTCCAGAATGGCTGTATCCATTCACAGCTCCACCAACAATGTATCAGTGTCCCAGTTTTCCCACATCCCCTCCAACATTCATCTTTATCTTTTCCTGTCATTTTAGCCAATCTGACAGGTGTGTCCCACTATATATGCTTTAAACAAACATGTTTGTCTATGTATTTATTCCTCTGTGTATGCTTTATCTATATATGGATTCTGTGTTGCTGTGTGTGTGTGTGTGTGTGTGTGTGTGTGTGTGTGTGTGTGTCTTTATCTGTGTCAGTGTATATATTTATCTGTTTCTGTATATGTGGCTTGCAAGCTCTTTGGGGGCAGCGCTGTAATTCTTTGTATCCTCAGCACCTAGGACAGTGCCCAGCACATAGTCAATTCTCAATAAACTTGTGCTGAATGAAATTGAATTATGTGTGTGTGCATGCGTGTGTGTGTGAGAGAGAGAGACAGAGAGAGGGAGAGAGAGAGAGAAAGACAGAGATGGAGAGAGACAGAGAGAAAGAGATAGCAAGACAGAGGAAGAGAGAGCGAGAAGGAGGGAGAGAGAGGGGGGAGGGAGACAGGGAGAGAGACGAAGAGAGAAATACAGAGAGAGGGAAAGAGAGAGAGACAGAAGAAGGGAGAAAGAGAAGGATGGAGGGAGAAAGAGAGCAAGAGCACACATGTGCACCCACCTTATCATTGTGTCTTGGTTCATTTGCCTCCCTGGGGAGGCTGCAACTTCAGTGGGAGTTGGTTGAACTAAACTGTGCTTACAGTGATCTCTTGGGCCTTTGTCTCTAGCCATTAGAGAAACCTTGCAAGCCTCTCGGACTCAACTGGAAGAAGCTAAAGCTAAGAAGGATGGCCTAATAGCCCAGCTGAAGGGTGTGCAGAGCATGCTAGCCATGGACAGAGGTGTGTCCGGCCTAGGCTCCCAGATCATTCCTTAGGACCCTGCATTTTCCCCACCTTTGGGGTTCCTAACATATCAGGGGACTATAGGAGAGAACAGTTGTAGGAGTTTTCCTAGCATACTGACCTGGCAATGGACTGGTAGGTGACTTGGCTTTATTTGCTTGGTTACCCTAGAATCCTGATTCTTAAGTAGTTTCATTGCAAAATTACCTACTCATCACTTAGGCAGCAAGGTAACATGGTGGCTAGAGCACTGGAGTCAGGAATACCTGAGTTCAAATCCTGCCTCTGACACTAATTATATGAGCCAAGGAAAACTCAGTTTCCTCATTTGTAAAATGAGGAGGTTGTAGTTAGTTATGTCTAAGATCTGTAGCTCTAAATCCCTGGTTCTTATGTTCTTGTGACTTCCATGACCTTTATCTCCTGGTCACATCCCTCTCAGAGGATCTGTGTTGTTTCTTTAATAATAGGATATCATAAAATATAATAGAAGATACTCCAGGTGTGTGGGGATTGGTTCATGTAGTCTGTGATTTGCTGTCTCCACCTTTAGAGCGTTTGGTGACCTTTGAAGCTCTGGTCTACATATCTTTCTCCCTTTATCTTGGGAGTATTTACCTTGCTATTATAATCACCTCATCCCCAATTTGAAATAAATGATTCTTATCCCTTCAGTAGGTACCTCTTAGCATTAGCCAAGGCTCCATTTCAGGCCAGTTTGAGAAAAGTTGGTCCTTGAGGTATTGAGCTAATGTTTACCTGTCCTAGATGACACAAGTGAGAAAATCGCCCGGGCCAAGGCAGTGGCCATGGAAGCCAATGACACAGCCACACAGGTTGGGGCTACACTAAAGGACATGCAGAAGAACCTCCATCAATGGCAGGGACAGTACGGGGACTTGAGAAGCCAAGACCTGGCCCAGGCTATGGAAGATGCTGGGAAATCAGGTCAGGAGGCTGGGCTGGACTGGGCTGGGGCAGGGAAGAGGCTGGGAGCAGGGAGACCTATATTAAAATGTGGGTCCTACCCTATATTCAGTATATGACTTTGAACATGTCATTAATGTGGGCCTCAGTTTCCTCATGTTTAAAATTGATTCAAATATACAAAATAAATAAAAATTAATTTAGAGGGGAGGCCCTAGTAGCTGGGGGCAGAGATCAAGAAAAGCCCTATGTAAAAGTCAGGGCTTAGGCTGAACTTTGAAGAAAACTGGGAATTTAAATAGGTAGAGGTGAGGAAGGAATATATTGGTATGAGTAAGAGCTAATGAGATTGGAGAACTATTTTTGCAAGTAAGCAATAGCAAGAATGTGGACGATTTGGCTAGAACTTAACGAATCTGAGTAATGTTTGGTATGTAATATCATTGATTATTCCATGGTGGGTAAGTTCATCCTCCTGTGGGTAGGAGGACTCTGCCCTTTATATAAATGGAAGCCATTGATGGTCCCCAATTCCCTGAGCTAGTGGGTGAGAGTCAGCTTCTCCTTTTTGTTCCCACTGACCACAGCTCTCTGAAGTATGGATGTATGATCTGTGGGTTCTCATCTCTCCTGCAGTGTCTAGTTTGGAGAAGACCCTGCCTCAACTGCTGGCCAAGCTAAGCCAGCTGGAGAACAAGAGAGGCCAGAACGCCAGCCTGGCCCTCTCCAACAGCATCTTACGGGTGCGGGAGCTCATCACCCAGGCCCGTAGTGCTGCAAGCAAGGTAGGGATGTGGGTGTGGGGGGACAAGGTCGGGTGAAGGCAAGGGAGCAGAGACTTGGCTAAAAGAACCAGGATGGTGCTAAGGAAGAAGGAGCAGGAGGTGGGTGTTGAAGGAGGTAACACAGAGGACAGAGCACTGGACTTGAAGTCAGGGGCAGCTGGCTTTGTATCCTGTCTTAGATATTTCTTTGTTGGGTGCTCTGAGCAACTTAATTAATTTTTTTCATCCTCAGTTTCTTCATTTATAAAATAAAAAGGAGTTAAAAGGTCTGTATAAATATGACTATTGTTTTATTGAAGGAACAGAGGTTACTGGGTGGCAAAAGAGGGTCCGAGGTCCCGGATGAAGTCAGTGACTGCTCAGGTTCTGCCCCCCAGGCCTTATAATAGGAGGAGGAGGAATTTGTTCTCCATTGTCTGCACAGTGGCCCTCTTTCTGTGCTCCTGGCAGGCTAGGCCTGGGGCCAGTCTATAATGGAGTAGAAAGGGCTGGGCTGACCACCCCCAGCACACAGTTGCCCTCAGAGTGGTTCTGGTTAGGGGGATTCAGCTGGGCTGTGCCTGCCCAACTTGGGGCTGCCAGCAGAACAGGGAGGCCTCAGTATTTCTCAGATTAGTCCAAGCAGACTGCTGAGGATGGAGCCCTCTTTGCCTTCCAAAGCGCAGTGCTGACTGACCAAGTGGTATTGGATATTCTTCCTCCAACCAGGTGAAAGTGCCCATGAAATTCAACGGCCGCTCAGGAGTGCAGCTGCGGCCGCCTCGGGACCTGCAGGACCTGGCTGCCTACACAGCTCTCAAGTTCTACATCCAGAGTTCAGAGCCACCTCAACAGCAGGGCCAGGATGGCAGCAGCCAGTTTATCCTCTATATGGGCAGTCGTGAGGTAGATGCTTTGTGGGAGACGGGGGAGCCAGCCAGCCACACATATCACAGAGGCTGAGGGTCCCCAAGAAGGGACCCCTGGGTCTTGGGTGCTGGAGCTTATTATCCCCGTGTTGACCCAGAACCCCAGATCCATTTGGCTAGGGGGAGTGGGAGGGGAAAGGGGCAGGAGCCACCAGAAGAGAGAAGGAAGGCGGCTCCTGCCCCGTCATACATCCTTCCCTGCTTTGACCTCCAGGCTTCTGGGGACTACATGGGGGTGATCCTGCATGAGCACAAGGTGCAGTGGGTTTACCGGCTTGGGGAGGCAGCCCCCAGGACCCTGACCATCGATGAGGACATCGGAGAACACTTTGCTACTGTCAGCATTGACAGGTCTATATCTCACCCTGCCTTTTGGACACAGAGCCCTTTAGGCCTTCAGAGGGAAGGGAAGCAGGGGCCTCTCATCCAGAGAAGTCTCTTTAGAGGGGAGGCAGTGTGATGCTATGAAGAGAATGCCTGATGGGAGTCAGGAGACCTAGCCTTCAGCCCTTGCTTTGCTGCTACATCGCTGGGCAAATTGGAACAAAGCGTGCCTTCTCTTGAATCCTTAGTTTCTTCACTTGGAACATGACGGCGCTAGATTTCGTTAGCCCAATACCCTTCTAGTTCTAAAACTATGATTCTGGGGTTCCCCTTGGTCACTTCTGACTCTCCACAATAAGCAAGAGGCAGCTTGGGCTAATACAATAAGCTCTTGCTGCAGCTCAGTCCCAGTTGTGCTATGTGACCTTACTCCCCTTAGCCTCCTTTCTTCCAACTGTGAAAGGAGATAATCAGTCTTCTGTGGGAAAGACAGGACAAAAAAGATGGGGGGAGAGACTAATGGTCGGGGTTACCAGGACCTGAGATCTTCAGGCTCCTGTTTTTCTTTCCTATATTCTAGGATCCTTCAGTATGGTCATATGTCTGTCACAATGGAGAAGCAGATGGTACATGAGACCAAGGGAGATAGTGTGTATCCTGGGGATCAAGGTCTACTCAACCTGAGACCCCAAGACTTTGTCTTCTATGTGGGAGGCTACCCTTCTAACTTCACGGTAAGCCCAGGAAAGGACCTCATGGAGTGAGAAGGACAGAGGGAGAAGAGGAGAGGGGAAGTCAGAAATCCCATTCGGTGATGTACGAATGAACAAATACTTCTGTTAGACTCAAAACAATCAAGCAAGGTTAATTCAGTTCAACAGTTGTTTAAGTGTAAAGCCTTGGGAATACAGAGCTAAAAAATGACAGTCTGTCCTTAATAAGCTTTTATTCTTCTAGAAGGAATGTGACATTACAGATAAAGGAGAATGTTAGAGGGCCAAGGCAGAGCAGACAGAATGACGTAGAGAATTTGAGGAGGGGGACAATATTTTCACCTTCATTAGTAGGGATGGGGAAGAAATCAAGGAAAGCTTTCCTTCTGAGCTGGGCTTTTAAGAGAAAAGATTCTGAGAAGCAGAAAAGAGAGCCCCTTGTTCATCACACTGCTTCTTGACAGACAGTTCTCAGAGAAGAAAGTTCTGAAGCTCCCTCCTTCACCTCTCTCCCAGCAGAAATCCTTCAGGCTCTTGGCGTCTCACCTGCATCCACCCTCCTACTGTCTTTTCCCCCGTTCTGCCATAGGTTGGGAATGAAGCCCAGTTGCCAGCTAGAATCAGGGTGTTGGGGTCTCTAATTCTGCTTTGTGTCTCTTCAGCCTCCCAGACCTCTCCGTTACCCTGGTTACCGGGGCTGCATTGAGATGGACACTCTGAATGAGGAGGTTGTCAGTCTGTACAACTTCCAGAAGACTTTCCATCTGGACACAGCCGTGGACAAACCTTGTGCCAGGTGCATGCCTTCCCCACCCTCCCCCTTCCATCCCTTATCACCTTCTTTGATCCCTGGAGAGTGTAAGTCAGAGCTGAGAGCCGCTGGCTTGGAGGGAGAAGGGATATCTCAAGCTTGTCTCCTTGACTAGATCAAAGTCCACGGGAGACCCCTGGCTGACAGATGGTTCCTACCTGGATGGCACAGGCTTTGCACATATCAATTTTGAGAGTCAACTCATCAGCACCAAGCGCTTTGAGCAGGAACTGAGACTGGTCTCCTATAATGGTATCATCTTCTTCCTTCAGTACCAGGTATGGTCGCCATTCTCCCCACCCCTTCCTTCCTTTCAGACCTATTGATCAGTTGGGAGTCCATCACATCCAGCCTCTTCATTTTCCATATGAGAAAACTGAGGCAAAAATTGGTTAAGTGCATTGCCCCAAGGTCACAGAGACTGCAAGCCCTGGAGGTGGAGTTTGGACACAGATGCTTGATTTCGGAGTGGGTGCATCTTTCACTCTATCTGAGTGCCTTCCTCCCAGTTTCCTGTTGTCTCTTTCCTTTCCCTTTTCTCCCTCTCCTACTTTCCCCTCAGCAGCCACTCTCCCAGACTCACTTCTCACCTTGTCCCTTTCTCTCAGGACCAGTTCCTATGTCTGGCTGTCCAGGAAGGACATCTCATCCTCTACTATGATTTCAGCCATGGGCTGAAGGTTGCCACCCCCCAACAGGAGCTGACACCCCTTACCTCATCCAACAAAGCGGTAATTTGGCCCCTTCATCTTCTCATCTTTCCCCTTCAAAATAGCCATGTGATCTATTCACTGTCCTAAGAGATGGGGATGAGGATTCAGGAGTGGCCCTCCAGGTGGGCCACATGAGGAGATGAGGGCTTTGGCTCCTGGACCCTGCCCTGTTTTCTTTAAGGCTGTGGACCATGAGGACCTTAAGATAGAATGAAGCTCTGGGACTCTGCGGGCCCTGAGGGTCTCTGCTTCTCTCCCCTAGATCCAAATTTTCATCATGGGTATGACCGGCCGAAAGCGAATTCTAGTCCGAGTGGAGCGAGTATCTGTCTTCAGCTTGCAGGAGGATAACTTGCTAGAGAACGCTGACTCCTATTACCTGGGAGGAGTTCCTCTGGCCCAGCTTCCTCCCAGGTGCGATATGTCTCCTTCCTCCCCCTCCCAATCCATCAAGCCCAGTGTGTGAGATGCAAAGGTTCTGAGCTGTAGGAATTCAGAGGTGGGATGTATACTATTGTGTCCTAGACATGTCAGGTCTTGGGAGGGAGAAAGACAAGCTGAACCTGTGAGGAAGGGCAGGTTCTGAAGAGATGGAGGGGATGGGACAGTATCCCAAAGTTGGGAAGTCATGTAAGGGAGCAGAAATCTCTCAAGTCCTGTCTTCCCTTCTCAGCCTCAGATCCTTGTTCCCTACTGGGGGGTCAATCCGAGGCTGTGTGAAGGGCCTGAAAGCCCTTGGCAAATATGTGGACTTGAAGAGACTGAATACAACGGGCATCAGCTCAGGCTGCACTTCTGACCTCCTGGTAAGAGATCTGCTATACCTGAGCCTTCTGGTCTTCCATTTAGCTCTTTGACAGCCTGGGACTGGGGGTCAGGAGACCTGAATTTTAGTCCTATTCCTTTTTCCTTCTGGACCTCAATTTTCTCATCTGAAAAATAGCAATGATAGTTCCTGCCCTGCCTTTCTCTTAAGGTAGTGAGAATAGATGGAAGAAGTTGACGCCGTGGAAAGTGTCTTGCTCCAGTCAAAGGGCCCTCTTCCAATCTGACTTCTACTACTTGCTAACCTCCCTGGGCCTGGGTTTCCCCCTCTATAAAATACAGAGGTTGGATTAGGAGATCTTTGAGGTCCCTTCCATATCTCAAGCTAGGCTCCTGAAAGCTGTTTACTGCAGCCCTTATGCCATCGTCACTGAAATAACCCCCATCCTCTGGGTAAGTGTGAAAGTGGGGGATGCTCCAGGGCCTGACCCTTTCTTCTCTCGTTCCAGATTACACGGTCCATGACTTTCCACGGCCATGGCTACCTGACCTTGGCCCTCAGAGATGTGCCCCCCCTTACTGGAAATTTCTACACTGGTTTTGGCTTCCGTTCCACACAGGACAGTGGTCTTCTCTACTATCATGCCTCGCCGGTACATGCCCCCCACCTTGGGAGTCCCCAGCCTAAACCCAGACTCACTTAGATTCCCATAATGCTCCCTCCTATCCTTCCCCTTGAATCCTTTCAGCTTCATCTCTCCATTTCCTTGGGTAGGCAAGGAGGCTCTCCCATGCCAGCCTTTCCAGCCCTTCAAGGGCTGGGGAGTGGGCTTGGTGACACAGGAGAGCAGTGACTCCTTCCCCTTTCCCAAAGCCAGGAACCCCAATGTGCTTCTTGCTCTGTTCCTTCCCCCTCAGGGTGGGCCTTTTGCTGATCATATGGTGTCTGCCCTTGTACCAGGAGGGCATTTTCCAGGTGTCCCTGAGACAGGGCCGAGTGACGCTCAAGTTCCTTAGGATGGAGGTCATGACGAGAGGCGCCTATGCTGATGGGGTTTCACACTATGTTGCAGTCTACAGTAATAGCACAGGGTGAGCTTTCTGAACTACTGTATCCCCTCCCTTCCCCCTTCCCATTCTTCCTGGCAATTAGAACTCAGCTCTAGTTATCAACACAGAGGGAGAGATGAGGAGAGGTAGAAAGAGCCCAGACTATTCTACTCGCCTTTTTCTCATCTGTAATCTCACAGGTTGTGAGGCTCACATAAGGTCTTATGTGTGAGAGTGCTAGGTGATGCATTGGATAGTGCTGGGCCTGGAGCCACTGAGACCCCAGTTCAGATCTAACCTGATGATAGTTGTAAAGCACTTAGCACAGGACCTGGCAAATAGTAGGCACTTAATGGATCCTTCCTTTCCCTCCTCCCTTTTCTCTCCTCCCTATTACTCTGATGCTTTGTCACGATGTAGAGGTAAACACTGACACTTGAAAACTGTGTCAGGAAGGCCCAAGCTCTGGCTCTTCTAACAGAATGAGAAAGGGCTTCCAGGATGGTCTCAGTGATGGCTTCTGCCTAAATAAGAATCCACTGAGCTAACTAGAGTGACTCATGTCTCAGCAGAGGGTTGGGCCATCATGTGATGAAAGTTGTCCATTGAAGCTCATGCAGACCCACTGCTAATACAGAGGGGTCTGTGGTCTGAAGAGACCACCTGTGCTAATGGGGACAGGGAGCCCTGAAGTATTTTAAATTATCATTATTATAAAGAGGTAACATTTATATATTAAGGTTTGCAAAACCTTTCCAGAGATTTTCATTTGATGCTCAAATCCTCTGAGATTTGAGCTGTTATTATCTTCGTTTGACAAAATGAAGAAACTGAGAGAGACTAATGACTTAACAGTCCCACAGTAATTAAGGGGGTGAGGTGAGATGGAGTTTATGTTTTCCTAATTCTAAGGCATCATGTTACAAGGTACAGTGATATCTCTGAACTGTCAAACATCTCTTTGAACGTAGTCGATATTGCATACATTCTGTTGCAGCAAATTTGCCCCTTTACCTTTATTCTACTGATTATTAATTCATTTAACACACATTTATTGAGCACCTGCTGTGTGCAGGGCTATGTGCTCTGCTACATTCTGGGCGAAATAGACTTAAATAAAAATGTAATTAAATAATTAATAGCTAAGAATAATTAATTATTTAAATAAGAATGTTCCCATGTACAGGTTTGGTGGATCATCCACTAAATATTAATGAAATGTCTACTTTGTGTGTCCCATTTGGGGGAGGGACCTGTCCTTTGTACAAGTCCTCGTGGGTGTTGTTGAGATGGTATCACGGAGGAAGGACTGGGTGGCTGTGAGAGCCTGCCCACCTCACAGAGACTTCTCTCCTGCCAGCGTCTGGCTGTATGTGGATGACCAGCTCCAAGGCGCGGAGCCCTCCGGGGGACGATCCCGTCGTCAGGCCCCAGCCCAGGACTCTCCTCGCTTCCTCCTTGGGGGGCTGCCCGAGTCTGGTGCCTTCCGGAACCTCACTGGCTGTATCAGCAATGTCTTTGTCCGGCGGTGAGTCGTCAGGAGAGGGGCCAGGCCGGGACCCCCACCGGGAGCCCCGGAGCTTGCTGGCCCCCTGGGGGAGCGGGGCGGCTCTGTGACGCTGCCCTCTCGGTCCCCAGGGTATTGGAGGACCAGCACGTTGTCGACCTGCAGCAGAACATCCAGAATATCAACGTGACCACGGGCTGCACTCCCCCGGACGAACCTCTCCAGCTCAGGGTCCCCCCGAGGAAGTTCCGAAGGAAACCCAAAGTGAGAGTTGCTTGCTGAGGGGAGCTGAGGGGAGGGCGGGAGAGCGGGAGCGAGAGAACAGCTCTTTGATCGGCCCAATCCTCCGCCCCCCCAGGCTGCTCCCCACGACCAAGGGACGCCCCCAGACTTCGCTTGCCAGTTCCCCAGCCATCCCCAAACCATCAGCAGCGCCTACCAGTTTGGGGCTTCTCCTGCCAGCCGTCTGGAGTTTGCTCCCCGCCCCTTCTCTTCCCAGGAACGGTGAGCATCATGTCCCTTGTGTAGTTCCAGGTGGAGGCTGGGGGTGTCGGGGAGGCCGAGAGTCCCTGACTACGACACCTCTTTCTCACCCAGGACTCACTTCTCTATGGACGTCCAGCTTGGCTCACTCCGCGGGCTGCTTCTGGCTGTGCCCGCCGTAAAGTCAGGAAGCCCCTTCCTGGCCCTCTACCTCAGCCATGGCCACTTCATCCTCCAGGCCGGAGGCCGTGGAAAACCTTTTAGAGTCCGCAGCCGTGAGCGGTATAAGCCAGGAGGCTGGCACACGGTAAAGTGCCCAGGGTGCCAAGGTGCTCCCCAGAAACCGCTCTCCTTCTTCCCATCCAAGGAGCCAGAACAGACGGGAGAAGTTAGGGGGAAGTTTTGGGTTCCTGGAGTCATGCTTGTTCTCCCTCCTTCCTTTCTTGGCCCACCTCCTTGAAAAATGTCTGCCCTAGATGCCTCTGCTATCCGCCCTCTTTCTCTTCTGAACCATCGCAGGCTGGCACCCAATGGCATGAGATCTCGAGTGGATGTCTGTGCAGGCGCCCGGCTGGGGTGGGGGGCTGCATGCAGGGGGGCCCACTCAGCAAGACTGGGGGATGGTCACCTCGTACCCTCCTTCTCAGGTCTTTTTCAGCCGAGAGCAGAATCGAATTCAGCTGGTGATCGACGGGCTTCGGGCCCAGGGCAGTGAGAGGTCTCAGGCCCGCGGGAAGGCCCTGCTGGGCCATGGACCCGTCTACGTGGGCAGCCTCCCCTCTGGCCACAGCTGGACTCCTCTCCCAGTAAGAGAAGCCCCCGCCCCACATCGCCAACTCAGCCTCACCCTTTCCTCTAAGCAGCCCCTCTTCTTCCTCCTTCCCCCCACTGCCCATCCATCCATCTCCATGACGGAGCCTCGGACCCTCAGGTTCTCGTAAGTCACACCTCCTTTCCTCCAGGAAGCAGCTGGCACTGGCTTTAAAGGCTGCATGAGGAACCTGAAGATGAATGGGCAGCCTCTGGAGACCCCCACCCAGCTCCATGGAGTGATCCCATGCTCCAGCGGGACCCTGGAGAAAGGGCTGTTCTTCGCTGCACAGGGGGGAAGTGTCGCCTTAGGTCTGTGGACTCCCTCTCTTGGCTTTCTTTGGACCCTGGCTGGTGTTGGGTGAGAGAAGGTTGGGATCAGGAGCACCAAGAGAGCTTCCTGACCAGCCCCTCTCCATATCCCACAGAGCACCCCGAGATGTGGGGGCCGGACCTGGAGCTGGTGTTAGAGGTGCGTCCGAGGGCAGCGGCGGGACTCATCTTTCACCTAGGCTCCCGGCGGGGCCCACCCTATATCAGACTTGAAGCGGATGGGGACAAGGTGAGTGGGGCCAGAACAACGGGGGCAGCCCTGGCCTGGGAACCAGTACGTGTTCTGACGCCACAGCCTGGCACGGAGGTGACCCTCTCTCCCTCCCCGTGACATACATAAGGCTGGGCCAGCAGCCCACTGACCTGGAAAGTCTATTTGTTGGCCATCAAGTGAGGGCTCAGCCTGGAGAGGCCATGACTGGGTGGAGCCATCAGGAAGGAAAGGTTTTTGGCCACAGCAGGCTCATGAAACCATCTAAGTAGGGCAGGGAGAGGTTGTTCCACACGGGTAGAAGGTACCTAGAATGGGGCAGTCACAGGCCCTGGCAACAAGTGAGCCTTAATTAATACTTCTTGACTGACTTGAAACGCCAAAGAGTTCAACCTTCTTCATGCTTTAATAAATGGCCTTAGGGCATTACCATAGCCAAAAATAATCCTCACCAGGTAACCTCCATCTTCTTGGTAATGAGGCTCTGAACTTTCCTAAGCTGGACAGAAAATATAGTCTGATCTCTCTTTCTCCTGGAAACTAGGCCCAAAGCATTTCCATGTCGGTAGAATCTACTGGAGCTGCTTTGCAAGCAGCTCTTTAAAAGCCTGGGTCACCATCACCGTTCTGTGGTCAGGCGTGTAAGGGGTTAAGTGAGGACCAGGGATTGGTAGACATTTGGCACTCTGAAGAGTGGGTTCTGTAGTAATGAGCATATACGACAGCAGATGATAACCCACCTTTCTTTGTTTCCCCCCAGATATCTTCTCTCTCTTACCACCCATCCGTCCTTCTCTTTCCCCCTTTCCCCCATACATTGTCTTGCTTTGTCTTCCCAACCGCTCTGACATAGGCAGTAGCATAAATATCGTCCACACTGTCTTCCTTTTGCAACTTTGGGTGAATGTCTCATCCCTTCTGTCTCAGGTGCTTGTCAGAGCCAACAACGGGGCAGGAGAGTTCTCCACATCAGTGACCCGACCTCCTCTCTGTGATGGCCTTTGGCACCGGATTGCAGGTAGGGTGATGGTCCCCCTTCCCCTCCCCCACTTTCTGGTCCAGGGGTTCCCTAGGTTGTCTACACGAAGTGAGAGGGAATCTGCAGTTGCAGATAATCCAGATGTGTGATGGGGGGGAGGGAAGGGAGAAGGAGCTTCAGCTGCCATTCCTCATTGCATTGTATGAAGCCCAGGGAAGGAGAATGTCCTGAGAAATGTTTCACAGCCGCAAGCTTGGCGCACTTGGGAGATGGGGTGAGATTTAGAGACCATTGGCCTAGCCAAACTAGTGTCTGGGGTGGAGCAGAACCAGATCATGGCAGACCCTGAAATATCAGGGTAGGGAACTGGCCATGCAAGGTCTCTGACTAGGGGAGAGACCTGATGAAAGCCTGGCAAGCTGAGGGGAGACAGTCGATCCCAAAGAGGGTGAAGAAGGAACAAATTCAGATGGCCAATAACCAAAAAAAAGTAAATTTATAAACATGGGTTGCTTTGTGATTGGGAAAAGCTAAAACCATTTTCCCTCCGATGGTATTCCTAGGGATCCCTCCCAGTACAAGGTTGTCTCCCCCCTCAGGCCAGACCAGAAATACCATCTCCTCTCTCACTCTGCTTTCAATGTCCCCAGCTCTGCCCAGGGAGCTGTGGCGCATTAGGAAAAACAGCCCTCGCTTTGAGCAGGCGCTAAGCAGGGGCTTCTCTTCTCAGTGATTAAAAGAAGAAGCGGGCTTCGGCTTGATGTGGATGCCAAAGGCAACTACACAGTGGCTCCTGCCTCAGTTCCTTCCATTGTCCCCAAAGAACCTCTTTATCTGGGAGGTCTGCCAGGTAAGTCCCATTTGTAGCTATTTGGGAGAAGGGATTAGGGAAGACCAACCATCTTCTTTGTTTCCTCCAGTGTTCCTTCCGTGGCACAATTCTAGGGAGCAGGTCAGGATTCTAGTCCTAGCTCCAGCCCTGACTTGCCCTGTGTCCACAGACCAGTCAAATCAACATTCTAAGCCTATTTCCTCTTAATGTAAAACCAAGACTGACGCCAGTCCTAAAATGCTGATCCTGTCCAATGAGCACAAGAACAGCAGTATTTATAGAGTGCTTTAGGGTTCAGAAAGTGCTTTATATATGATATCTCATTTGTGAGGTAGGCACTATTTCAGCTGGTTTTGTCCCAGGACCTCAGAACGAGGGGATGAAACTCCCCTCTAGCCCACTGCTTACTCAGCATGACTCAGAGGAGGCCTGGGACAGCAGTCTCCTAAGAGCCCCTAGGGAAGTGAAAATCTGATGTATGGGGTGACTGCTCCTCTCTCCACTAGGCAGACTGTGCCCTTCTGTGACTTAGTACAGGACTCAAGTTGTGGAGGTCCAGAGGCTAACAGAGCAAGGTACAGAGCCCCTCCAACTTAGCCGTTCCAGCTTGGAAGCCTCACTGGAGGAGACTGCTTGCAATTCACTAAGCCCCATAAAGCACACACACAGTCTGCAGTATACTTTCTTCTAACAACTATGAAATAAGCCTACAAAATGATCCCCATTTTGCAGACAAGGTAAAAGAGATTTAGAGAGAGCAGGACTTGTTACAGTTTTGAGCCAGGTCTTCTGAATCCCAGTCTAGCTAGCTGACTACTCCATGTCTCTCCAATGATAATTTTAAGCAGTACAGTAGGAGATCTATCAGCTATTATTTGTTGAACATTTTTAAAAGGCACACACATCCATCCATTCTCTTACTTGAGCCTTGTACTCTCTGAAGTCTGAAGAAGCAGTAAAGATGTATTAAGTACCTACTGCCTATAGAGCCTAGAAATAGGCACTAAAAGATGTAAAGATGGACAAGACAGCCCTTGTCCTGAGAGTGCTTAGTGTCTAAAAGGAGAACAAGATTATCTTGTTTGGAGACTATTATATAGAGAGACCCCTGAACTTAGAAGTCAGGAAGATTCAAGTTTGAGTTTATCTGTGGGCAAGTCACTTAATCTCTCAGCCTCAGCTTCTACTCACCTCACGTGAGTGTGGCAAGGATCAAACGAGGTAACTTGGGGATCATGTTAATGACCCTTGCTAAGCTGAATATAAAATGGGGATATCAGTACTTGTATCAAGAGATGTTTTGCTTAACTTAAAGCACTCTACAAATATCAACTGTTAGAATATAAAGGGTGCCATCAAGGTGCCATTCTTCAGTTTTGTTATAGCTGAGTTTTGACACACACAGGGAGGTGTTTGGAGTGTCAGCTCTGAACCAGTTAGCTTAACCAGTGGAGTAATATAGACCAGAAGGGATGTAAAATGATTTTTTAAAACAGTATATAGCAATAGTCCTTCTAAATCTCTTTTCTACATTGAGAAAATGAATGCTTTCCTAGTGAAAATACCTCTTCTATCACAGACATCATGCAGGAAAGCACTCCTCCATTGGCACTGAAAGACTTAGTGTGAGGGACCACTGGCAATCTGATGAAACACATGGATCCTTTCTCAGAGTTTTTAAATGCATAAAATAGATAGGATTTCAAAGGAGACCAATTATATTGAAAGTTATCTAAAATAGCACAAAAAAAGCCCCAAACCCAGGATAAGAACCCTTGCCTAAATGGATGAGGGTAGTGTACAGATGGTACTGCTTAATTTATTTTCAAGCTTAATTGTTGGTTTCTGTTGGTTTCCTTGTCTCCATCTGCACTTTCGTCCTCCATCCCACAGAGACTATGAAGAGCACTGTTTCACCATCATCTCTACCTGGTTACTATGGCTGTATAAGAAATCTTGTGGCAAACCGTCATCCAGTTGACTTGACACGCACTGGCATTATACAAGGGTCAGTGGGTACAAATGGCTGCCCAGTCATGTAAATAAATGGCCCAGACACATAGGAGATTTAAAGTTGCCCTGCTTCATATAGCCCCTCTGGCCCCTCTGTAAGTATTGGCAAACTTTGCCCTCCATCTTTTCAGCAGTTTTCACCCAAAGTGGGGAAATTTGGATGTGACTTAAGCATAAGATACTTTTTACTATCTTCTGCAAATGAAAATACGAAAGTGGGGCTATGCATTTCTGGGCCTGAGATGGTGCTAAGAAAAGGTGGTACTCCAGTCATGCTGCTGGTTTGCCCACCATTCATAGAATCTCAAAGCTGGAAGGAACCTCCAGAGGGAATCTAGTCCACCCCACACCAAAGCATGAATTCCCTCTCTCCCTCTGCAACGTCCCCGAGTCCATCCATCCATCCATCCATCCAGCTTCTGAATTAAGATTCTAGGGATGGAGAACTCACTACCTCTTGTTCCGTTTTTGATTTAGCTCTACTCTTTAGGAAGATTTTTCTTATATTAAATATAAATCTCCCTCCCTTCAACTTTTAAGACACTGACCCTAGTTTTGTTCCCTTGGGCCAAAATATATATATAAAAAAATCTCCCTTCCACCTGACATCTCTCATTTGATTACCGTAAATTGCTTTGAGTCCATATATTTATTCCCAGTCTATGCTTCCTCCCTCTTCCTTCCTTTTAGGGTCATATTCACTGATTTTTGTGGTTGTAGTACAAGTCCAATGATAAAACTTTTCTTCTGTCCACCTAGCTCACTTTGTGCACTTACACATTTATGTTTTAAAATATACATATGCATATATATTATATATATATTTGTGTGTATATATCTAGATGTATGGGGGGTGAATTTATAAATTATGTTTTTTATATGATTGGGTATATATTATAAAATGGGTTAATCTTTTATTATCTTTCAATGAGTTTCAATTATGACCTTTTCCACCCTTTTTCAGTATAGAATGAAAGCTTTGTAAATCACTGGTACATACTTTTAAAAGCAAAAATAATAAAAAAAATAAAAATAAAAAAAATGCTTATTTTGAATACTGGTTAGCAAAATAAAATGAAAAAAATCCTATTTACTTGGTTGTAGAGGGCTCGATGGCAGCATCAGGTAATGTGGTATTAAGCTAAGTGCTTTGTTCAAGCATTAAATCCTTAATTTCACTACACACACACACACACACACACCTTAAGTATTTTTAGTTTAAAAGTCTGCTTCTTATTTGTTTGGGAGATTTTGAAAAATCTCGTTTCCGGATGCATCTGAAGCACTCAAAATGAATTTTAAAAAAAGAAAAGAAAAAAGTGTTTAGGGAGATGTGCTTTAAATCAAAGTGATAGCCACATCTGGGGGAAAAAAATTATTTGCTCTGGAAAGTTGATCCTCTAAAGCTTTCATATGTAATTTACCAGATGTTGCCCAGGGAAAATTTGTCAAGCAAGGTTCCAGCCCTGCCTGCAGGCACTACCAGGATGTACATGACCAACATCCTGGCACTCAGCTCTAGCTCTCCATGATCTAACAAAATATTTCTTCACAGACAATTTGTATCTGAAGACTAGGCAAAAGGCATTTGGGAATCACTCATTTCTGGCACACACCAAAACTAGAGTTGGCAGATAAAAGAAAAGTCCTTTATTTTGTAGGGCTGAATGTAGGCATGAGTGTATGCAATAAACTAGTGACACTACTGAAGTCACTTAATTATTACTAAGAATTTCCAATATCTTAAAAGACAGCAAATAATTTAATCTAAACTCATATCTTCCTCTTCATCTTTCTTGTCCTTTGCATCTCCTTCCTTTTGGTCTGACTTGGCATTGTTCTGCATGGCTTTGGCAAATGCTTCAACATCTAAAATATCATTAAAAAATATCATCATCAGTTTTTGCCCCCTAGGAACACTTTAATAATCAGCCAAGTTGCTTTGGCAAAAGGAAATTAAAATGAAAATGCAGATTTCTTATAAATCTGCAAATACTATTAAGGCTACAATTTTTTTAAAAACCCACACAAATGAGGCTGCAGAGAAATTACAATTTGCTCCATTAAGCAAATTAAACTTTGTCACACATACCAAAATGAAGCGTTTTTAAACAAATCATTACATAATTTAGGCTGTAAAATTTTAATTATTATGTAAGAATTCTTGAAATCTTGAAGAAGTATTTCAAAAGGTACTTACCACCCTTATTTGCTGCATCTACAGCTTCAGTTGGTAAACCAAACTGACTCATAAGTGGGCCAAGCTGTCCTGAGGCTAAGGCAGCACTGAACATACTTAATGCCTGTAAATGAAGGGCATTCATGAAAAATGACTAAAACTTTTCTGATTTTTTTTTTTAATCCATTAAACGTCAGTTTTTGCCTAGCTCTAGCTTGAGCTTAGTTTAGCCTAAGCCAGCTCTCCAAGGAAACTAATCAAAAATCAACTTTAAATACAAGATACTGAGACTGTACCAGCTCACACCAAGCTGTGACAGTGGAGGGAACCATTATTTCTGAACACTTATGTAATGTCACCTAGGAGACAAGAGAGAATGCTTAAAGACCCACAGGGGGCCGGCCAGGCCTAAGCTAGTGAATCACATGGTTACAAAACCTCCCAATGGGCACTGCATATAAAATTTCTTGCAACTCAATAGTGAAAGAAGAGGGGGAGGAAAGGAAGCTCCACTATCAGTATGGGATGAAAGCTAGGAAATCTGACTCACAGCATAAAGCTTAGTTATCTGACCACTGGAGATAGAAGTCAATGGCCACACTCCTACCTGCTGAAACTGAGGAGAGGTCAGTGTGTTCTGAATCTCTTCAGCAGTCTGTGGAAGAGATTCTCCAGAGGGAAGATAAGGCAGCAACCGCTCTTGGACTTCAGCATTGGCCAGAATAGGAGCCATGATCTCTGGAGTTAGTACACTGGCCAAGTCAACTAGGATATAACAACAAAACTATAAGTTGTTTGGAATTTACTATTTGCTGCTTAATGGGGAATGTAGTGTCACATTTCATGGATATCAAGATTTTAAGTTAGCCAAATCACCCAGTGAGGCTTAATGGGAAAAATCTCTTCAATGGCTCCTGCTTCTTGCCAATGGTTTCATTCTGCTTGGCAGGAAGTTTCAAGCCCAGCACTTATTAGGAACATTAGCCTTTACCAGGGTGATTTGCCAATCAGCAGTGCCATAGAGAACACTTTCACTAAGGGCATGCCTTCCCAATCCCCTTGAAAGAACAGGGGAGGAGCAGGCACCTTCACCCCAACAGCTTTCAGTCAACGAAAAAACGTTTACCTTGCTGTCCGCCTCCTGCCCCAGATGGCACATTCATAGTAGCTAAAATGTTCTGAAGGTCACTCAGTTGAATGGGCTGGGTTGGGCTTGTTGCTGTGCTGGTTCCATTACCTGAACTCGGTGCAGGGCTTGGACTAGTTGCAGAGGCAATTGCTTGAGCACTGGGTGCTGGTGTAGCACGAGCGGAAGAAGAGGTGGAAGATGGGGTTACAGAAGCTGACTGGCTCCGGGAGCTGAAAGCATAAATAGCATCAATGATAGGTAATGTGCATATTTCTTGACTTAAAGCAAAACTGAGGAGTAATGTGAAAAATTAATCTCATTTTAAGGGAAAATCTATGTATTATAGTAGCAGTGAAACCTTTTGTAAGCACAAATATTCACTCCCTGATTTATGTTTTCAAGCAAGATTTTCAAGTGCCTAAAGCGTGAACACCTATAGTTATTTTCTAAAAATTAAGTATACAAGAAAACCAAAAACCAAAGACTGCCTGCAAGGCCTCACCTTGATGAAGAGCTGCTTGTTGGAGGCCCTCCACTCCCTAGTAAGCTAGCCAGACCAGGACCTGTCAGTGCACCAAGCCCACCTACAGTGAAGAAACAAGCATTAAATCAAAAAATTCATGTGCAGCTTTTCCCTTAATACTGACTTTCAATGAGTTTCTATAAGAGCTCTGATTTGGAAGATAATCCGTAAACAGTAACTAGATTTGTGATCAAGAACATGTAATCTTTGACTATAAGAAATATATCAAAGACTTCTGAACTAAAGAAAAATGAAATAACTAGTTTATACTATATCCTCTCCTGAGCTAGTATCATTTCAAAGAATTTTCCCAACATGAATAGTAGTGAAGAGATAGTACTATCCTAAATAGGCCACAAATTCTCAATGGAAATGAGATTCACATCATCGCTCAATCTTGTTTTCTTGTAATGAGAAATCTTTAGAACAACTGTAATGTATTCCATGTGGGGGATTTGGGAGTCAGAAGATTTGGTTTCAAACCCACATGGCCCTGGGTAAGTCACTTATTGTAATACTTCCCAATAAAAAACAAATTGCTTAGGAACGATTATAATCTGAGGGCTTAAAGAACAACCCCACTTCAGAGCAAGAATCTGAAATCTTACCAAGTCCTCCCAAGCCAGTTGGTCCAATAAGTTGCATGAGCTGATTATGACTCATGTTACCCAAAAGGCTCTGCAAACCACCTTCACCTGAAAAACAAAAACAATTTAAGACACACCACCTAGACTTTCATAAACCAAACCAAAGATCAATCTTGATAAAGATCCTATAAAAATGATGGCTTAACTAGAACTTTGAGTTAATATATCTGAAATCCTACTTATTTTATTCAGTCTTATTTGGAATTCATCTAATGTGACTTGGCATCAGCAGTCCATTGGCTAAAACTTTAAAATTCTATTAAACAATTAATATCAGCTATAATAGTATTTTGTTAGGGGCACATAAACTGTATACTAAAAGGGAAATTATAAATCTATCCAAACCCTTAGTACTAGTAATGTCATTAAAAAGTTGATAAATAGAAAAGGTGCTCCAAATCATTATTGATCAGAGAAATGCAAATCAAGACAACCCTGAGGTACCACTTTACACCTGTCAGATTGGCTAAAATGACAGGAAAAGTTAATGATGAATGTTGGAGGGGATGTGGGAGAGAGAGCTGGGACACTGATGCATTGTTGGTGGAGCTGTGAATGGATACAGCCATTCTGGAGAACAATTTGGAGCTATGCTCAAGAAGTTATCAAACTGTGCATACCCTTTGACCCAGCAGCATTTCTATTGGGCTTATATCCCAAAGAAATCATAAAGGAAGGAAAAGGCCCCACATGTGCAAGAATGTTTGTGGCAGCCCTTTTTGTAGTGGCTAGAAACTGGAAATTGAATAGATGCCCTTCAATTGGAGAATGGCTGAATAAATTATGGTATATGAATATTATGGAATATTATTGTTCTGTAAGAAATGACCAGCAAGATGATTTCAGAGAGGCCTGGAGAGACTTATATGAACGGATGCTGAGTGAAATGAGCAGAACCAGGAGATCATTATACACGGCAACAACAGTATTATATGACGATCAATTCTGATGGACATGGCTCTCTTCAACAATGAAATGTTTCAAACCACCTCCAATTGTTCACAGAAGAAAGCCATATATACCCAGAGAGAGGGATGTGAAATGTGGACTACAACATAACATTCTCATACTCCTTGAATGATGTTTGCTTACATTGTGTTTCCTTTATCTGATATATCGTTTGTGTAGATAAGATTTTTCTTGCACAACAATGATAAGTTTGGAAATGTGTATACATATATTCGATTTGCCAATATTTTAACATAATTAACATGTAGTGGATATCCTGCCATCTAGGGGAGGGGTGGGGAGTTGGGGGGAAAAATTTGTAACAGAAAGCTATGTAAGGGTTATTGTTGAAGAATTACCCCCACATATGTTATGCAAAAAAAAAAAGTTGATAAATAGATTATATTTATGGAAGGTTTGTAAAAAAACAAAACAAAACAAAACAAAAAACTCTTTAATTACACACACACACTTTTTTCCATTTGATGCTCATATAGCAACCCAGTGAGGAAACTAAGGATGTTAAGTGACTTGCCTTCAATTATACAACTCTCAAGGGTAAGAGGCAAGAATGAAACCTGGGCCTTTGCTGATTTCAAGTACAGTGGTCAGCGCACCATTTTAATAACAAAACAAACAAAAAGTCCAAAAACCTGGCCCACAGCATTGAGAGGTTAGATCGTTTTGAAAATGCTTTCTACTGTCAAATTGAAAAATGAGTAACTACCTCCAAGTGCTGAAAGTTCATGGCCTCCACTTCCGCTTGCACCCAAAGCTCCTGGCATAGGTGGATTATTCAAATATTCATTTACTTTCCTGCAATGTTCCTCATCCTTCTCAGTCTTAGGCTCCTGTAGAAGGAGAACTGGGGTCATTAACATAATATTTCCAAAAAATGTAAGATCCAAAATATGTCTGCACTGACCAATTACCATCTTTCTCATACTAATTCTGTGGCTTTATCTTCTTTTCAAGTTATTTCCACAAGGAAAATCCTATCAACATAAAGATTTGTGCCCTGTACCCAGCAAGGCTATAAAGAATGCTTATGACAAGGAACCAATACAACATCAGATCTATTATAGAATAAGTATCATTTTATTGAAGGAGGGGAAGAGATGGTAATGATCAACCCATGTAACAACCAAATCCGTGGCTTAAAGAACTCAAATAAAAAGGATGTTAGTGAAAAATTTCACTAACCTGCATCCAAAAGAAGAGTCTCTTTGATCCTGCCTTGAACTTCAACACATATACTCTACCAGTAGTGCACTGAGGTACTCGCTTAAATTCGCAGTCATCAGGAAAAATAATTAAGTCCTGGACAAAACATAGATAAAGGATTACTGAAAGATTAGACTAAATCTATCTTCTAACCCACTTCAAAAGGATGCTGCTGAAAGCCGCCTCTTAAGAAGTCTTGTGACTAAATGTAAAGCAATTAACAGCAATTCATTTTGCTGACTGTTAAAGTCAAATCTAAATTTATCTTCAGATATTATAGATCAGAGATCCCCATGGAGAAACAAAAGATTTAAGTGATTTGACAAGGTTACTTAATTCAGACTACAAATAAGTGCTACCATTTAAAAAAAAAAAGATATTTCAATGTTTAAAAGGATATAATAAAAAAATAAGTTTCTTCATTTTAACTTAAAAATTACTGAATACTCACATCTTCTACATTACCAGAAGTTCTATCTTTCCAACAGAAATGAATGAGGGAATCATCAGTTTGCTGAATGTATACAAGCCCTTTCCGTTTATCTGGGGTAACTGTAGTTCCTTTCAATGACATTTTTCCTGCCCGAAACTCCACCAAGTATTTGCTGGATGAGCCCCGAGAGCCTGGGACTAGGCTTGGGAACAAAGCACCTGAAGTCATTCTGAAACAGGAGAAAAACAGAAACTTACACCTTATACTTATTTTTTCTATGCAATATTGTCCTAATTGTAAAACTTCTCCAATATGTATTTCACATATTAAACATTAATAGGACCAGCAATGAAAATTAGTCTTTTTAAACCACATTAGGTAATACCACAGTTCAGAGTGAAAGTGAGCATGAAACAGCTCATCTTATACAGTTTTGTTAGAAAATAAGCAGCAACCTATATCCATACTACATCCTTTCACATATCCAGAAAATATAAAAGAATCACATGCTGAAATTATAATCCTAAATACATTGAAAATCTATTAAAAACACACCCAAGTTTCAGTAACCTTCAATACTAATACAAAGATTTAAACATCAGCATTTTAGAAACAAACATTTTACCAAAGGCAACTAGCAAATTTTGTATGTGCCCAAATCACATTAAAGAATTTCATCCTCACTAAATTGTATGATCACACACAGTTAAAAAGGGTCTTAAAGAAATCAAATCCACCACCCTCCTCCCCCATCCCCTATCACCAATTTACAGATGAAGAAATTAAAGCTCAGAGGTCAACTGCCACAGAAAAGTGGAGCTAGGAGTCAAATTCAGGTCCTCTAATTCAAATACAGAACTCTTTCCTACAGTGCATATTATTCTATGCTTTAAAAAAAAGTAAGAAAAAAAACTTTGTATTGAGAATTTCTTGAGAATTTCTGTAAAAGTTAAGTTCCTTCAGGAAAGTGATTATTTTTTCTATTCCTAACACCTGGGTAATGTCTGGCACACAAACTAAAGTATTGTTTATTGAATAAATTATGCCTAACTTTTTTCTCACAGTCTCGAATTTTCTTTAAAGAAAAGTTACCCACCAAAGAACGTCTTGTTTCTGCAATTAGATAAACTGAATGGACCCAATTTCACGTGCATAAACTTTCTTCTGAAGAAGGGAAGGCAAAGGGTTTGAGAAGAGGCTTCTATTGATGAAACTGTTCTTTTGAAGGTCCCCAATAAATCAAGTGTTGGGAAAGGATGGGAATTCAAGACAATACAAGAACACTAATTCTTCCTCCCAAAAGGGACCATTCATTACAAGCGGTGGAGGTTGGGGCACACCGCCTACCCTGCTCCCCGCGGCATTGGCATCAAGGCATGGAGACAACATAGAAAAGTCTAGGGAAGTAACTGACAGAACACAAGCAGGACAGGATATTTTTGAAGAAAGATTCTCTAGCTCAGCATAAATGCTGCATTACTGGACAAAAACACAAGCAAAACATTGGAAGAGGAGGGGCTTTAGGGGAAGGGGGCTGGAAGATGCCGCGTAATGGGGTGGTCAGTCAGGCGGGGAATTGTTGGTTGCCTGGGTCTGCTTTAAACTGAGCCTTCCTCAGTCCCTCCCTCAAAGCTCCTCCTCCTCCATACAGCCACTCTGCGCCCCCAGCCCACGATCTGGCCTTGACCTCCCATTCCCAGCCTTTCCCCACCTGGGGCTCAGCTACGACGGCACCGGCTTCCACGCGCCCCTCTCACTCCCACTCCCCTCCCCCCGGCCCCAGCCAGGGGAAACCCTCTCCGGCCCCCGCCTCCCCCACCCGGCCGCCGTCACCAGCCCCCGCCCGCCCAAACCGTCCTCTCCACAGCCCCTCTCCTCCACCGGCCCGGATCCCGGCTCTAGATTTTCTGTCAGGCTGGGCCTCGGGCCTCCAGAATCCGTCTCCCCTTACCTGGGGCCTGGGGTACGGACTGTGGGTGAAGCAATAACTACAGATCGCTCTTCCTCCTCTGCAGCTGCCGGCCCGGCCGGAAATCTCTTATTGCTCCACCCTCCCTTCGTTCTTCGTGCTGATTGGGTTTGTACAGTCGCTCTACCGGCGCTTCACTGAGACCGATTGGTTTGAGCGGCCGTCCATCATTTTACCCCTTCTCCCGGTCTCCCTCCTCCCTTTCCTCTCTCTCCCCTCTTTCTGTCTCTCCCCCCCTCCCCCCCCCCGGCTCATTCCGCCGACCCCACAGCTCGAAGAGGAAGCCCCATCACCACACAGAGTCTGGCGGAGCAGAGCGGTCCCTATTGTTGCTGTGTCATAGGGGAGCGGCGGCGGCCCCTGGCGGAGGCGCCTGGAATTACACAGAGGCCTCTTGAAAGGCCCAACTTTTTTTAATGGTGTACCTCGGTTTAAGAAAACCCTGGGCCAAATAGATGACCTTGCAAAGCAGATAACTAGGAAAAGGGTTATATTTGTAACATAACAATTAGCTCACTTTAAGCAAACTAGGGCAAGAACTTTCAAGGCCAAAGTGGTTCCCTGTTCTTTAGTTTTAGGGAATTGTATCTTAACAGACCAAAGTTATGAGTTGTTACTCAATTAGGAAAATCTGGAACTTTACATTTATGTCTGTCCTTAGGAAAAGTCTGGGTAATGAAACAACAGATGATTATGGCTTTGAATAGAAAAGCCCAGGAGGGGAAGCTGAAGAAAAAGCCACCTTTTTCTCTGGTTTCCTTCAGCCTATGTTTTCTGCTCTGAGATTGTAAGGATAAATAAGTTTTGTTTTTTGTTTTTTTAATTTGTGCTTTTCCCCCCTAACTTAATACATTTTATTTTCAATTATTTTTTTTTCAAATTCTCTCCTTTCCTCCTTACCTTTCCCCCCTCTTAGGATAAATTCCCTAGTACTATTTAACATCTTGAGTTCTAGAGGTGTATTGTTTTTTTTCTAGTTCTCTAAGTCTGCAGGTAGTTGGCCTGACCTCAGAAAGCCACTTGGCCACAGGAGAGATAAGACCCTGAAGACGTCACTATTTCCAGATTGGCCACAGCTCAGTCCTACTTTGTTCCTGAGTGTTAGAATGCCATGCTAGCTGTGGAATCTCTAAGGAATTTAGTTTTAATTCGCTCTATAATACATAGATGACCCCTGGGCAAGGCCAAGTTTCCTCAGCCTGTCCAAATTTGGTTGTCTAAGGCCTAGGAAGTGGAATAATTTGGAATCTTATCGCTTCTAAGTAGGAAGTCGATTAATAACTTCCATCTTTACTTTTCATTTAAGGAGAGGGCTACTAGGGAATGTGATTTGATCTAATGAAATCAAATTTGCTTGAGAGAGAGAACCAATATAGTAGAATCATGAAATTGTAACCTTCCCAGTGAACTCACCCATTCTAATGCAGAATCAAACATATCAATCTCATTCAGCCCTAATTTTCACATCTGAAAAATAAGATGGTATAATGAACCCTCCCATTCCAAGTTGAGATTGTTTGAAGTTTTCCTTTAACAAGTACTAAATGAGTCCACACTATATATTCTGGAATTTTCAGGTAATGTTAGCACTCCATATCTTGGGTTCTAGAGGTGTACTCTGTTCTTTCCAGTTCTCAGTCTAAGTTACAGGTAGTGGAGATGTCTTCAAAAAGATCACTTGGGCACAGAAGAGATTAGAGCCTGAGTGTGTGCCAGAAACAAATATTAACAAAGTTTGTACTGTTCATTGTCTTCGTATTCTCTCTCTCTATACTATCCCACTAATCAAGTAATAAACATTAACTGGCTGTGTGCCAGGCACTATACTAAGTGCTAGGGATACAAATATGAAAAAAGACAATTCATATTTTTGAGGAGCTTACAATCAAATGAAGGAACACAACACACAAGAAAGCTCTAAAGTAACAGTGAAGGATGAAATGTAGGGGAAATGTAGAGAATTCAGAAAAGTCCCCAAATAAATGCTTACTAAATATTAAGTTGACAGTAGACATTTTAAACTCAATATATCTAAAAGTGAACTCATCTTTCCTCCAAACTCTCCCCAACCCTTTCCCTTTTATTAGAGAATGATACCACCTCCCAGTCCTCAGGCTTGACACCTTGACATCCTTTGTTGCCAAGGTCTGTTGATTTCACCTTTGTAATATCTCTAGAAGATGCCCCTTTTCTTCGGTTACTACCACCATCCTGGTACGCTCCCTCATCACCTCACCTTTGTATTTTTGCCATAGCCTACAAATGAGTTTGCATGTCTCAAGAGATTTTCTAAAGTGCAGGTCCAATTGTGTCACCTCAGACCCCCTACTCAATGCTTTTTAATGGCTCCTGATTGTCTCCAAG
>JAJPUD010018890.1:7354-27670 GCA_023553655.1 Myrmecobius fasciatus | reverse complement strand
CAGAAAAAGAACTATGTAGTCTGAATGCTGACTGAATCAGACTATTCACTTTTTGGATTTTTTTTTTCTCTTATGGCTTTTCCCTTTTGTCCTGGTTTTTCTTTCATAAAATGACTAATGTGAAAATATATTTAACATGATTGCACATGTATAACATATATCAGTTTATTTGCTGTCTTAGGAGGGAAAATGAATGTTGAAATCTCTCTTTACATGTAATTAGAAAAAAATAAAATACTATTAAGTGGAAAAGAGTCCACTATGATCCAGGAACCATGCTAGGTACAAGGGATACAAAAACAACCTTGCCTTCAGGGGGCTTACATTCTCTTGTAATTCTTGTCAGAGTTAAATAAATATGTACTAAGTAAATATATTTCAGGATCTAATAAAAATGCAAGGATGGAAACTCAGAAAGGGAGAGGGGGATAGTACTAGCAACTGGGGGAATCAAGAAAGGCTTCTTAAAGGAATTAGTATATCAGCAGAATCTTGAAGAATTCCAAGAGACAGAGAGGAGGGAGGGAGAGCACTCCGGGTATAGAGGATAGACTGTACAAAGACACAGAGGTGATAGGAGGAAATCCATGAAAACAATGACTAGGATACCCTTGACTGGAAATATGTGAAGCTGGACTATATAGCAACCTGGAAAGAAGGGCTAGAATCAGACTGTGAAGGGTTTTTAAATGCCAAACAGGAAATTTTCTATTTTATCTTCAAGCCAATAGGAAAGCTCAAAGCGCTATTGAGCATGAGAGTGGCCAGATAAGACTTGAACTTTAAGGATACTATTCTAGCAGCTGTGAGGAGAATCTTATTGATCCTCCGGACAACAGAACTGCAAAAGGGACAAGAGGGAGTTATTCTCTGCACCACAGCATGGCAGATGGATCAGGATCACATAATAAGTATATGACATGGGCCTCATAAAATTAAATGTTAGACCTAATATCTGAAACAGTCACCCAGAAATTCTATCAGGGAAAGATATTTCTCTTTATAGTTCATCTCAGGTGGATTCTGGGTATTTGGCTTCTAAACTCCAGTATAGGTGGTGTAAATCTGATACAAATAGAGTAACAATGTTTCAAAAGGACTTTACCACCAATTCAACAGTAGCTATTTGTAAAGCTAATTTGCAGCATTACAAAGTATCATCTTTTCATTCAGGACCTTAAAACAGTGGAGTCTGGATTATTAGACTAAATACAAGTGGTGTATATATTCTAATTTAAATGAATGTGCTCCTTGTACTCTTTCCTCACAAGTTTCTCAATGAAACCAATCAATAAGCAGGAAAACAGAACACAGAGGGAATTTTCAAAGAAGAATTTCCGTAATTTCTAGATCATGGTCAGTTTTCTAAATACTTAAGAGATAGCAAATACTAAAAATGTTTGGAGAAAAATGTTGATATCAAGCATTTTACTCAAGGTAAAGTGGAAAACCAAGATTAAATAAACAAATAATCACCCAAAACAGACTCTGCCTATATTTGTCTATTTGCAGGGCTTTGTACATAATAAGTGCTTAACAAATAAATATTTGTTCAATGTAACTTCATAATTGCAGGAAAAGTCCCATTTCCAGGCTTGCAAACTAGCATTACAACTGTACAACTATCTGCCTTAAATTTTCTACAATTTAATTTTTCTGACATTACCTTCTAATCAGGTCAGGTTATCCTCCTTCACCTGTGAACTTTTTCTATGTTTAGTTTGGGCACTCCATTATAGGTAAACCACTAGCCAGGATGGGGAAGCAGTCCAAAGAGCAAGCATTCCCTATGAGGTTTCATTGAAAGTATAGGGGATCAAATTCAGAAAAGGAAAACATTCAGGAAGGGATAGCACAGTTGGTTTCAAGCTTTTAAAGGAGAACTCTCTACATAGCAGAAAGGTTTTTACTAGTTTCACTTGGCCGTAGAGGACAAAAACAGGACCTAAATCCACAGGAACTACAAAGAGGAAAGTGTAGACTTGTTATCATAGTCCAGAGCATAAGGGGCTGCCTAAAGGATGTAGTGAGTTCACTCTCACAGCAAGTTTTTAAGCAAGCACTGGATGACCTTGGGCTATCAGGTTAAGCAGCAATTCTTGTTCAGGGCTAGGTCAGACTAAATGTCCTCTGAACTCTTTAAATTCTGAGATTTTGTGATTGTAGAAGGCCCACTTGATTAGGGTAAGGTCACTGGCAAGAACTTGACATCATTACAATTACAGGAACCCAGTACAGCCTAAAAGGTTGATGGAAGAAGGTATTGTTTTGTGAGTGACCTATCTCCAACTGAGAAGCATCATTCAGCTTCAGGGTACTTATCTTAAACAAGGAAGGAGGCAATTGTTTTTGCTATTCTATGGAGACTGACCCCAAAACTGGCCATTTCTGGATTGGGTGCAAGATTCTGAATCCATGAAGAAGCACATATGCAGCTGTCTTGGTGATTTGAGGTATTTCTCTCCATTTACATTTTGCAGGATTGATGACCTGCTGGGAAGGCAGCCAAAGAAATGCTCATTGGATATCTGTGTTTCCTTTCTTTTGGGTGTCTTGTATAACATCTTTGCATTGGTACTCACACCAGAGATGGAGTACCATTGCCTTATGAGTTAACTGGCGATGCTTTGGAATCACTGCCAGGCTGCATAGCTGACTGAGGAAATGTTCTCAGGTTTGGATTCCAGAATCTAGATGGGATCTCAGATAGCCTTTAATCCAACTCACACCTGAAAAAAGAATATCTCCTCAAGAACACACTTGACAAGGGGCCATCCAACTTTCTCTTAAGATCTTTGATGATGGGAAACTCATTACCTGCTGAGATAGCTCATTTATTACATTTAAGATTATAGAATTATAGAGTCTGAGCTGGAAGTCACCTAATACAACCCAAAAGATGACTCATTTTACAGATGAGGACACAATCCCAGAAAGAAAGAAATTGTCCAGGGTCACAAGGAGTAATTAGGGATAGGATTTGAATTCAGGTCCTCAGGCTCTATTTTCAGACAACTGAATTTCCTAGTATGCCTATGAAAACCTCTATTGCAACACCTAAATTTTTGTTAATATTTGTATGAGACCCAGTCCCAAGGGATCATTGCTCTTTTAATCACACTCAGTCACTTCTAATCAGGGTCCAATGGAGCATTCTCTCTATACAATTTTTTCTTACATATAGCATTCTTTCACATGCTGTCTTATATTCTTCTTAAATTTTTTTCCTGTGTATCAAGAGATTAGACATATTCTCCCACAGTCAGAGAGCAAGCATTTATTAAGATGTCAGTCAGTTAGTCCACCAATACTTATTAAAACCAGAACTATATTAAGTGCTAGGGTTAAAAATAAAGGCAAAAACTGCTTCTGTTCTAATGGGAGAGAAAATGTACAAACTATGTACATAAAAGATATATCCAGAATAAATGGAAGATAATATCAGAGGGAAGGCATGGAGAGAAGGGGGGAGCATGAAAGATCTCTGGCATAAGGTGAGAACTGAGTTAGATTTTGAAAGAAACTAGGGAAGCCAGCACTTAGAGGTAAGAAAGAATGATCCAAGTATGAGACATAAACCCATGCACGGAGTAAGGAGATGGCAGTTAGTATAGTGTGAGTTGCATAATTGATGCTCAAATATTTACTAATTGATCCTAATGAATGATTCTGCAATCAGACTATGGGTTATCTGCAATGAGAGAAGTAATACAACATAAGCACAATTCATACCAAATTATTTATATCTGTATAACACCTTAAGGTTTACCGAACACTTTCTTCCCAACTACTGCAGGAGGGAAATATAAAAATACTATTATCCTCTTTTTATGGTTGAGAAAACAGAGATTCAGAAATATTGTTTCTCTTAGTGTCACACAGGTGTTAAATCAGAACCAGTTCTCACAGAGATATATATTTTTCTCTATGCTATTTCTAAAATTGATCATTTATCGGTTCAAATTAAATAAAACCTTTATTATATTATTATAGTCACTGGTAGTACCACTGAGTGCTAACATATTTGAATTTGATTAGATTTCATGTAATAGTTCTTCAGCTGAAAAGAGCATACCTATAATCCAGATATATAATATAGCCACACCTATAATCCAGCCAGAATGCTATTGTGGAAACCAGCTCTAGCTGCAGCAGAAAGGTGAGAAAGCCATCTTCATAGGCCTCTTACATAGTGCAGTCCATATTCATTTGGAATGATGCATGATGTCTGGTCAATACCAGGCATGCATCCCTGCATCAAGAGTCCATAAGGACTTTCTCCATGATTTGGGGCAATCCATTGCTCAATCAGGAGATGGAGGAGGACATCTGAAGCAATTCCTTCATTTTAGAGATGAGGAGGCTGAAGCATCTGCCCAAAGTTACAAGGTGAAGGTTTGCACCTTTGTGGCTGACACTTTCCCTGAAAAAATATGGCTCAAAACTTACCTTTTCTAAAAAGCCCTTCCTGAATAGCTCCACTATACTCAACTAACCCCTGTCTTTGCCTTGAGTCCTCATCTACCCAAGGTCTAGCATGCTATCTCATACTTACATGTTTATTTGTAATTGCTCTCTTGGCTGTGTAATAACTATCATGGGCAAATATCTGGCACCTCAAGCAGACATAAGCTCTCCAGGGGCAAAAGAACGGCCTTGTCTCTCTTTTGTATTCTCCTACTGCCCAAATACCTAGTACAATGCTAAACAGAGAAAAGGCACTCAATAAAATACTTATTTTCAGAATGAATAAGGAAACAACACAAAAGATACCATCCACATAGCTGCTCTATCAGACAGTGTTCTGAGGCTGCATTTTCCTTTCACCCTCAAATAATCTCTCCTCATTTCCAGAATTTCAATTCGACTATTCAATTTGACATATACTCACTGTGAATACTTACTATCAGAACCCTAATTCTGTTTTCTATTGAACCCTAATCCCAACACTGTCCCATTAAGAATTTTAAGTGAAGTTTCCTAGAATTATATATTCCTGTAAAACTATTCTCCTTAGTCCCTTGGAAAAAAAAAATCCCCATTCCAATTTCAATATGCAATCTCCTTTTACTTTTAAGGAATCTATAGCCTGAGTTTAAAGTGCTTCACATTTTTTCTCTTCTCCCTAACCAAAAGCTTTCAAGACAGAGTGAAGACTGAGTCAGTTAGGAGATATCTGAATTTATTTTCCCTCACCATGGCCATCTCTCAAAATACATACAAGCAACTGTTTATCCCCACAAGGAGAAAGTGACAGTCATTAGTCTGATCAATCACTGACTCTGGAGAAGCTGAGGCTATTTCCATTCCTTATCTTCTACCATTCAGGTCCCCTTACTACTCAAAGTTTTATATTTTTAAGAGCACATATACTGCTAACTGTATACAACCATTTTAGGAAAAAACTAAAGGATTCCAATCTTCCTTATTAACTTCAGTAAACCCAAATCACATCAGCTTATTTTTCCCTCCCCTTCTCAAAATTTCCTTCTCCTATTGAGTGTAGTTCTAGTATATTTCAAACATAAATTTTAAAAATCACCTTAGAGGCATGACTACAAATAGATTTCTCTTCAAAGTAGCTAAGTAGTCATGACCTCAAATGGTTTGGACTCATATCTCAACTAAACCTATAAACAGTTTCATTTTGGGCCTATTGCTCTTTAAGGTCATCCAACATGGATACTATGTCCACTCTAATCTTGACTGTGTACCAATTCCTCAAATGATCCTCAATAAGCTTGAGTGTTTTTTTAGTGATAATGACACCATGACATCATGGCCTTAAAAAAAAAACCCTGATCCTATGGAGAGAACTATAAAGAAAACAAAAATATGAGCTGCTCCCTACAGAGAATGCATTCCTGAAGTTTCATTTGACTCAGCTACTCCCAACAGTCTCAGTCTCTCTGTCTCTCTTGCCCTCCCTCCTTCCCTCTCTTCTCCGTCCGTCCCTCCCTCCCCTTTACTCACTCAGTCTGATTATCCTTCACTTAGGCTTCCTTTAATACAAATACTGTTCAATGAATTCTGTTCTTCATATAGGATTATGCTATTAATGAGGTCCTGAATGGTGTGTCAGACTGAGAGAAACTAAAGAATGGATCCCTAAGGCAAGCAGGGAGAAAGCACTGATGGAGATCAGTTTAGCTTCATGGTCTCACCCTTTGGGGAAACCCTCCACCTAAAGTCCAAGTTATATCAAACCCCTGAGACCCACTCTCTGTAGAGATCTTGAGCAGTCTCACCTTGTCATGCCCCATCAGAAATCATAGTCATGTCCCTACAAAATCCACTTACGAGCCATCCCAAGGCTGCTGCCTTCTTTTGGGTCAGTCTACCATCTCTCTCCCTTGCCCCTACCTCATGGTATCTCCTCTAACTTCATTATGCTTCTCAACCACACTTCTCCTACTTATAACTAACCAACTCTTTCAGGACTTAGTCTGCCAGCTAAGAGCATGCCCCTATGTCATGGGGTACTTCTTTTCCACTAGATAATTGTGAGTTCCACTGAGGAACTTGTCTTTCATATGCTCTCCCACTCTATTTCTTATTTACCATTCCTGGCGTCAGTTTGTATCCCTTCATTTTGTCTGTAACTTCTTCCCTAAATAAATCTACCTTTTGCCAAAGAGAATGCCCACTGTGAATTCTTCACATGGCCAAACCACAACTTTTGGTGCCTGCCATTATCTGGTGTCTACAACACCACATCACTTTGATGCTGAAGCCACATCATTATAATAACAGAGGAAAGTTCCTGTGTTATAACATGGCTAATATGCAATCCTTACATAACAAGAACTTTACAGAAAATATCTCCTTTAAAGGCCCTAAAAATTATCCTGAATCTATTGTAAACATATTTATAGGAATTATTTTTCTTGATATTCCTGAACAAAGGCAGGAAGAAGGATATAATACCGATAAGATAAATAAATAGGTTTGTTTTATAATAGGTTAGGGTAATAGATTTGGCTTGACTTAACATGAGGTTAAGCTATGATAATAAAACCAACACTTTTTATCTACAGAGGACTTTATACTTTTCAAATAACTTTTACATCTTATTTGATTCTCATAACAGTTCTGTTTTCATAATCCCCTTTTACAAATGGGGGAGGGAAGATGGACTGAGACACAAAGATCAAATGGTCACATATTTAACCAAAGTCACAGTTAAGAGTCTCTCTTAATTTCCCATTGAACTATGTGGTCTAAAAGACTTCAAGAAAGTCTTGAAAGAAAGTCAGAAAGACTTCAAGAAAAGATCTCACTCCATTGCAGTCTAAGACTTCATCCATATGTGGTCTTGCACAAAGTGTAAAAGACAAAATTCAAACAGTTCTATCTTGTCACCTCTCATTTTCTTCTATGGCAGCCTTTAGCTCCTACCCTGTCCCTTAGGTTTAAGAAAAATAGGGGAATGTTTTACTCTCTAGTAAACACAGTCAGTATGAAATACCATGCCCAGGTTAATGAACAGGGCTGAATTTAAAATCTCTTTCACATTTCTTTTCCCTGAGTCTCTGGTACCAAAAGAAGAAACTTGAACAGTATTGAACAGGAGAGAAATACCCTCCTATATTCACATCTTGGCTTAGTTTCTCCTCTGGATTCTCTTATCTTTCCTCCTATTCTGATTCATTTTCTAAGCATGCCTGTTGCAAACCTACATTTAGAGAACATGGGGAAATTGAAAACATCTTGGGTGGCATTTCCCTAAGTCAGCTGTGACTCAAGACAGGCTGGCAAAAACCCTGTGCTCCTTTCTATTGCTCTCCCTCTGCCCTTTTTATTAGATCAGTGAGCTGCAAAGCCCAGGAATAAAGGGTCAAATGCAGCTCACGTGCAAGTTAGTCAACACCTCCCCACACTCTAGGAAAAAGCAGGAATCTAACCCCCTTTTTGTTATTCTTACAAATTTCATTTACATTTTGAAACAACAGGGGACAGTGGGTAGAACTCAAGGGCTGGTGAATTATGCATTCCAGGATTTTTGAAGCCTATTAAAAAATGAGAGTCTGAGTGGGTGGCTAGTGGAAAGCAGTCCCAGCCACCTGTTTCCCTCTTTTCCAGGCCCTCAAACACATTACATTTATTCTCTGACTCAACTAGCATCCAACTAAGCAGGGATTTTTTTTTTTTTAAACTTTACATTTCAGATGCTAGAAAGCCAAGGAACTTCTAATCATTCATAGCTTCATAAATGGGTGCCTGTGCACTTCCTCTGGTGATCAATAGGTCTGCTATAAAGGGATTCTTACAGTGTTTGAGCTCTATGCATGAATTCAGCAGATATGATTCCCATTATTTTAGATACCAATCCTATTAAGCTTTATGACAGCCTAAAAATGTACACAGCATACCCTGTAGCCCAAGAAGCTAGTTTGTCCAGAGTGATTTATTTGTGCAAATAGAACCAAGATCTCTGGAGTCTGGAAGTACTTTACTACCTAAAACCCCACTATCCCCTCAGAGCACCAGATGTGCATCAAACATCTGTTAATACCAATATTTTTGGAACATATCCTTTCTAACCAGTTTGCAAGAAGAAATTTGGCATTACTAAAGGAGTTGGAGGATGATGTTGGAATTACACTCTTTAAAGACAAGATCCCCATATATTCTCATTCTCATTCTCTCTCTCTCTCTCTCTCTCTCTCACACACATACACACACACACACACACACACGTAGGTTCCCCTATAGGGAACATATGACTATAGATGATCACTATGCTGCAAAACTGTGAAAATCAGGTAGGAGTAACTTTCAAAAGAGCAAATGACTAAGGGCAAGAAGAATAAATAACTAACCATTACCTAATAGGGGATTTGTCTAAACTACCTAATTTGTTCCAGAAAAAGGGCCAAATATTAGGTTAACCCCAAATGTTTTAACATAGTATGTATTTTAAAAAAATAAATAAAAAAGCCCAATCACATTTATTCTCTTTAGAGCTACAGCTAATAAAGCTGAACAGAAACTATTCTTTCCAAGGAGCAGAAATAGATAACTCTGGTAATTTCACTTTTGCTGACATCCTCCAAACTTCTAAATTTGCCTCAGAATCCTACAGAAGAAAAAGTCAATCAGTATTCTTTCACCAATATTGAGACCAAAGAACTCAACATAAAATTGAGAGTCCAGATTCATACAGCTAGTAAATTTCTGAAGTCCAGTTTGAACCAGGAAGATAAGTCTTCCTGACTCCAGGAAGTCCACTGTACCACATAGCTGCTCGAACCCCAATATAAGATGGCATATACCCCAACTAAATATTTTCTAATTTTATTGGATATAATGTTCGAGTCTCACTAGCTTTTTTGTTTCACTCTGCAATTTTAATTTTTTATTTCAGCGCAAAAGCAAAAAAAAAAAAATTGTCTAAAAGCATCCCAATGTCCAGTATGTTTAGAAATTCTTCCAGCTACTAAATAAATCAGGATAAAAAAGAAAAGCACCACACCAGAAAAGTATTTGCTCTAGAGAGAGAATCCAAGAACACTATTAAAATTCTAAGAATTCTGAGTTTGTTAGTACCCAGAAACAACTGTTGGAGCAGAAAAAGGCCACAACTCAATTTGCACCTATGAGGAACGGTAACTCTCACAAAGCAAATTTTTTGGACTTCTTCCTCTTTTAAAAAGAGAGATGATTTTTATAAAAGCTAAAAATGGAGGCTAAAAAAACTTCAAATATAAGGGCTCTAAGAGCCATTTAACACAGTCCTTAATCTTAAACTTTAAAACTTCAGTGCCTAGGATTATTGTCCATTGGGTTCTTAATAACCTGTCCTTTAGTTGACTCAAATCTGAGTAAAAGTGAAAAGGCAAAGTAGAATAGAGTAGAAAGGGAAGGTGCTGGAACTAGAGTTAGGAAAAATTGGGTTAAAATACCACTTTACTAAGCCATCTGACCTGGAGGTAAGTAACAATGCCTCTGAGCCCAAGATGAAAATAAAAATAATAACACCTGAAATATCCACTCTACAAAGTTATGAAGATCAAATTATGGTGGATAGAATGTACTTTGTAAATCTTAAAGTTCCTTGCAGGAAGTTTTATATTTATATTTATGGATGGATGATGTGTATACATATTCAAAACCATTTTGATTCTCATAGATTGACTTCAAACAGGTTCCAGGCCAATCCCCATTTGGTCATGGTTTGGATCCAGATTGATTCCCATTAAATGTAAATGGCAGTCATTTTTGCTTTGCCCAGAAATCTTCAAGGTCCCAGATTTATTTATTTATTTGGAAGGTTTTTGTTTTTTGACTAAGTGAAAGAGGAGATTCTTTGCCTCAATTGCTACCTAATCTTAATCACTGAATGGGCGCAGCCTCAGTCAAACTGAGACCTGTAGAAGGCCTTAGTTTAAAAAAGGTCAAGGGCTCCCACTGCACCCAGGACCATCTCCAGTCCTCTTGATCTTTATCTAGGCCACTCTAATCTAGCCCAGATTGCTCTGAAGGGGAAATTGAGGCAGGTGACCTTGCCCAGCCTCCCTCACTGAAATCCAAATCACTTGCATCTCATAGCATCACCTTCCTGATGTCATGGAACTCTTCCAGGATGAAGGACAAACAACAATATACATATGTGCACATATATGTGTGTGTGCAATACATGTGTGCTTTCTGTATATGTGTTTACATCATTGCCAGTCTCCCAATAGAAAAGGTCTCATGCAAAGCAAGCTAGAAAACAAATCAGCAACCTTCAAGGAGACTTTTTTCAGGTCATTCTTATATTTATTTTGAAATTTCAGGTGTGCAATGCACAAAACAGATAGCTACTCATCTAGACCTTAATGGAAGGGCCTTCGAAGGCTATCTAGTCTAATATCCCTACTTCAGAGATGAGCAAACAGAGGTCCCAAAGAGGTAAGTGACTTGTCCAAGATCACAAAGGAAGGGTCAGAGGTGAGATCTGAACCCATGTCCTCTGCCTCTAGAGCAGGAATGGTGAACATAAGGCCCATGAAATTACTTGTTAAGGTAGCTGCAAATGATGATGAGCTGATAACTAGGTTCATCAACTTCTGCTGCTTGAGTTCTATTAAATTGATAATTTTGCATGGCTCATGAATGATGTTTGTAAATATCCAAATGGCCTTTGGCAGAAAAAAAGGCTCCCCAACCCTGTTCTAGAGCTAATGTTCTTTCCATTGTACTCTGCTGCCTTCCTAGGCCTATATCCTTTTTTTCTGAATTTAAAGCAAAAAGCAAGACCCATTTTCTAGAAAAGTCTTCCTCTAAAAGATAAGAAAATAGAGCATCTTAGACCTATAAAGCTCACTGGCTTTTAAAATTAGCTACTTCAAAAGACAAATTATTTGTCACCTCACTTCCACACAGGGCAGACGACTCATTAAATGTTAATATATGCTGGCTCACATTGATACAACATTTTGAAGTTTGTTAAGCACTTGTCTTACAAGAACCCTGTGAAGCAGATAATGTAAGCTTTATAATCACTTTTTCATAGGTTGGGGAAACTAAGGCTCAGGTGCTGATATTCAAGTTAAACAGCTACTAAGAATACAGGCCTGTTTTCAAGACCAGGTTTCTTGATTTCAAATCCATACCCTTTTTTGCTAAGACAAAGCAGTCTTCTGATCTCATTCCTTTGCCCCAAATTTAAAAAATGCTAGAATATATTATTTAGGGGCAGATAAATGATGCTATAGATAAGAGTGCTAGGACTGGAATCAGCAAGATTCATTTTCTTGAGTTCAAATATGGCCTTACACTTACTAGCTTGCGTAACTCTGGGCAAGTCAGTTTCCTTATCTGCAAAATAATCTGGAGAAGAAAATAGCCAAGTCACTAGTATTTCTGCTAAGATAACCACAAACAAGATCATAAAGAAACAGACATGACTGAAAAATGACTCAGCAACAGTTTACTAGCTAGAGAATCACTCATCACTTCCTGTTGTAAATGTAAATACTATTTCTAATACATTCTAAGTTAACAGCTAATATTCTAAGTAAATACATTCTAAATTATAAATAATTTCCAAATTATAGAAAAGACTGTGTGCAGGTTGAGGGAGGAGGAAAAAAAAGAACAAGACTATTTTCATCCTCTTTCAAATTTAAATAATTTGCCAAACTTCAATTTATAGTCTTTGACTTGATTTGAAAAATTGCTTAAATACCAAAAAATTATATCAGGAATCCTTTAAATATCATCCTTCCCTCCAAAAATGTGTTTCCATTTGTCAATCAGGGGACAAAGTACAAGGGAGTTGGGGGAGAAGAGGGACAGCCTTTTGTTATAAAAACACCAAAATTATGATAGCAGTATTCCTGCTGAGCTTTACAAACTCCTGAAACAAGTATCCAGTCTCTAAAATATTTTTTGTGGTCATCCTTGGATGTGGTTAAGTTATTTCTGCTTTATGACTAAGGAAACTGAAGTACTGAAAAATCATGCAACAAGTCAATGACATTGCCACGATTTGAACTGGCAAACAAAAGAATATGTCAGCCCCAAAGACACTCTTGTGAACTGTGTACCACAAAAGGAGCCGAAAGTTAAAGCTAACACTGTAACCACTCAGGGATAACCAGAAGCTCTCTGCAGGCACAGACCTGAGATCTGACCCCCATATCAAGGATGGGGTCTGGCTGAGTCAACTCAGCCATCTGCAGGACTAGGATGTAAGCAGTACCTCTCATAATGTGTAACTCACTAATGGGATTTTAGAAATAAAGCTTCACTGGCAGCGGTCCTGTTACAGTGCTACACCTGCAGAAGCAAGAAGGTTCCCTCCCAGAACAGAAATAGGAAGTTTGGAAATGGGACAGGACAACCGGCTGGTGAGCTTCAATGCAAATCTGTAAACCAAGTGACACATTCAATAACTGAACAGGCTAGAAACAAAGCCAAACCACAATGGGGAACTTCCAATTTGCTGGAATAGTCATTGCAAAGAGAAAACAGTCAGGGGGTAGATATGCTCAAGGGCAAGGGATGGCCATTTATAGTCCAGTGTATCCTTAGGGCCTGGCATAGTGTTTTGTATATAAAAGGGGCTTAATAATTGTTTGTTGGGTTAGATTAGTTTATGCTTACAGTGAAGTTATAGTATCCTTTCCTGGCATTTCCAAAGGAGATTATCTAGTATCTGTGAGAAGCTTGATCATGACTTCAAACTCTATAATATAAATAACTTAAATAATTGAACTTAATTATCTCCTCCTAAATTGGCAGAACTTACACAGCAATATATTGAATGAATGATGTTCATTACAATAATCCTAAATTATTACAAGATACTAAAGTGCTTTCTAAATTACCAAAGAGTAAATAATGTTCAATAATTTTGCCATTATAGTATAATAAAGTATATTTGATTCTTTAAAAATCCATGTACAATATGATATATGTGTAGTTCTTTCCATATTTATCATAATATATTCTATTTCCCAACCATGCATTTCAACTCAATTCAGCAAACAAATTTAGTACCTACTATGTTCAAAGCTCTATTCTAGGGATAGAAGATGCAAAGATGAAATAAGACACAATGCCTCTCCTCAAGCAGTTTATAAGCCAAAGGAATGAGGGGATTGTCTAAGAAATACACACAAATAATTATAATAAAAGGTAAAATGTGATATGGAGAGATATATTTTTGCTCAATATAAATAACTCCCTACCAATTAGAATAGTCCAAAAACTAAAATGAATTCTGTCTTAGAAGAGTGAGTTCTCCATTATCTGGGATATTCAAGTATTCACTGTATGATTACTACTCAGAGATTGCTTAAAGGGGGAACAGAATCAAGCAAGAATGATGGGTTCTCATTTGTCCTCCTTCCCACCCAAGATAGGGAGGGGATACTAGAAAGTATTTTTAGGCTAAATAGAAATGGCCCCAGAAATGAAGAAATTGAAAATACTTTCTAAAAAGTCCAGATTGTGCTGAGTGAGTTGAGGATACTTAAGAGTGCAGAGTACATTTAGAAATAATTGGGAAGAGCAACCACCTAATTTCATCCTTGGAGACTGAAGAGAAGGAAAAGATGGTAGAGACAGAGTATTTGAGAAAATCAGAGTTATTTGAAATAAACACAATCTCAAAGTTGGAAGGTCCCTCAGAGATCTCATGTAAGCCACACCTAAGCAAGAACTATCTCTACAAAATCCCTGAGAAGCCATCATCTAACCTCTTCTTCCCCTCCAGTCATGGAGCAAATCCAATGCTTCCAAAAGCAATTCATACTACTTTTGAACAACTCTAATTTAAGAAAAAAAAAATTTCCCCCTGATAACACAAAACTAAGATGATTGGATCTGCTATAAATTTATACTAACTTAAACTATGCCCTTACTATGGACAGGCAACCCTTTTGATTTCCTGAAATAATTCTCAATCCCACTCTCTAAAGAATCAGAGACTCTTCCAAACAACTTCCCATATCTCTACCTGCCCCACTCTTTCATCTGAGAAGTATATATGCATTATATTGTACATGGATTTTTAAAGAATCAAACATATTTTATATTATAATGGCAAAATTATTGAACATGATTTACTCTTTGGGCCATTTCAACTTATCTCATACTTTACTAAAAAACAGAAGCCATTTGCCATGAGCTCTTAGTTCTCTCTTTCTCTGTCTTCACTAGAATGTACCATTCCCCTCAAGACATCCGGTAGTTCTCTTAATCAAACTCTTAGAAAAAGCTGCATACACTTCTTGCCTGAACTTCCTGGCTTCTAATCAACTTCCAGGTTCTGCAACCTGATTTCTGAGTTTATCAATCAAATCAAATTGCAAGAGCAAAAATTACCAATGATCTTTGAGGAGACAAGAAAAAAATGGAGAAGTTATTGTAGGCGACTATTAGATCTCAGCCTATAGGGGAACCAGAAATTCTAAGAGGTGAGAATTAAAAACACTGTAGTCTTAAGAAACATCTGTGCAAAGTTACTATGGCAAAAAATAAAATAGACAGGAAGCAGTAAGGAGGTCAGTCTGGCTTGACTATATCCAGTGTGCTAAAGGGGAAGCAACATGAAAAGATAGACTAGGGATAGACTGAGAGATACTTTAAACCCACCCTCAAAAATCATTCAAGGGGGGGCATCTAGGTGGTACAATGGATAGAGCACCAGCCCTGAAGTCAGGAGGACCTGAGTTCAAATCTGGCCTCAGACACTTAACATTCCCTAGCTGTGTGACCCCGGGCAAGTCATTTTACCCCAATTGCCTCGGGGGAAAAATCATTCAAGGGGCAAGTAGATATTGCAGTGGATAGAGTACCCACTCTGAAGTCAGGAGGACAAGTTCAAATCTAACCTCAGATACTTAACACTCACTAGCTATGTGACCCTGGGCAAATCACTTAATCCCAATTGCCTCTCCCCTCCAAAAAAATCATTCCAGAACAGGGGTTCTTAATTTGGGATCCAATTTAGGGAGCCCAAGAACTTGGATGGGGGGGAGGGGAAATTACATCTTTATTTTCACTAGGCTCTAATTGAAATTTAGCATTTTTTTTTAATTCTTTAAAAACATTATTCTGAGAATGGTCCACAGGCTTCCCCACATTGTTAAAAGGGTCCATGACAAAAAAAGTTAAGGATTCTTGTCTTAGAGGCAATAAGAAGATACTGAAGCTTTCTGAGAAGAAGAATACAGTCAGATCTAGGCTTTATCAATATCAATGGGAATGATGTGAGGAATGGCTTAGAGAAGGGAGAGATTAGAGGCAACACGATCAGTTAGGGGACTCCAGCAATAACCGGGGAAAGAGGTGATAGGAATTGCTTTAGGGTGTCTATCAAATAAATGGAAAGAAAGGAATGGACATTAGAGATAGAGATGCAATAGAAAAGTCTAGATAGTTGATGAGATGGGGGCAGGGGAGACAAGAATCTGAGAAAAAGCCAGAGAAGAGTGAATAGTCCATTATGATTATTAAACCACGAGCCTAGAGAATGTTAGAAGGAGAACAGAAATAATTGGGAAGAACAACCATCTAATTCATTCTTGGAGATTGAAGGGAAGGGAAGGAGGGTAGAGACGGAGTATTTGAGAGAATGAGTTATACAAAATAAACAATCTAAAAATTGGAAGGTCTCTCAGACATCTCATGTATACCATACCTAAGGAAAAACCTAGAATCCTAGGAGAAAGGAAAGATCGGGGGGGGGGGGAGAGAAGGGGGAGAGGAAATAATAAGCTCTGTTTTAGACATACTGAGTTTGGATATGCCTGTGGACACTCAGATGGAGATGTCTAGTAGGCAGTTTGATGTGGAAATGAATCCACAAAGAAATAACTGGGTGGTATAGAATTCAAATTCTATCTCAGATACTTACTGTGTGACACTGAGCAAGTCATTCCCCAGCCTCAATTTCATCATCAATAAGATCTAATAATAGCACCAGTCTCCCAGTGTTGTTGTAAAATCAAATGAGTGGACATATAAAAAGCTTGGTAAATCTAAAAGCACTATATGTGTCAATTGTTGTTATTGTTGTTAATATTCATAATATGTTTGCAAGGGCAAAATTGGGAAATAAGACAAAGGATTCCAAGGTGAAGAAGTACACTGTTGAAATATTGGATCAAGACTAGGTAGGTAGGTAAGAGGATGAGATCATAAAAGGAATGATGGAGTAGGACAACAGGAAAGGTTCCATGGAATGATAAGGATGAAGAATCATTTTAGGAGTGATAAAAGAGCAAAAGAGATGGAAGGACAGGAAACTAAAGTCAGGGAGGGCAATTTCACAGCTCAATGTCTTAGTTAAGTAAGAATTTACTATATTGTAATTCTAAGGCAACAGTATTAGAAACAATTCCAAATGAGAAAGGTGTTTTTCTCCTTTCCTCAACAATCCTTCCTTTCTTTTCTTTTTTTTAAAAGCCTTAGTTAATACAGAAACTTGAATAATTATTGATGTACAATTTTAATGTTCTCATGACAGAAATAAAAGAGGCAATAATTTTATTTTTATCTTTAAGGACATCAATTTTATGGGAAGGGTTTATTCAGTTTGGAGAATTTATCATTTTTTATCAAGGTAATTTCTGTAATAGGTAGGAGTTTACACCAGACAATCCCTCTCGGAATTCCATGATCTTGTAAATCAGTGACAAAATTAATGTATCAGAGAAATAATTAAAAGGATATATAAAAATAACTAAAAAGTTGATTCAGCCAGAGCTTGAAAGAGGCAGATCTACCTCTCAACTTTAATAATCACTCTATGTTGCACAGAAGATAATTTGGAAATGTGTTTGGCAAATCTAGAATCAAGCATTCTAGAACCCATCCAGAAAATTTCAGTGGAAAATACTAATAAGTCAATTTCTCTCCATTCTGAACTTCAATAACAGATAGCATTTATTGTTTTGTTTAGTCCTTTCAGTTGTATCCAACTATTCAGGACCCCATTTGGGGTATACTTGGCAAAGATACTGGAGATGTCTGGCATTTCCTTCTCTAGCTCATTTTAAAGAGGAGGTACTAAGCCAAACAGGATTAAGTGACTTGCCCACGGTCGTACAGCTAGGAAGTGTCTGATGGATGAGTCTTCCTGACTCCAGGCCAGTGCTCTAAGTATTGCATCACTTATTTCAATTTCCCATTCTGCCACAAACTATGGTTATGAATACACATTTCTTCCCTCTCCAATTGGATTGAAAGCTTTTATCTGTCTCTCCCACAGCACCTAGTACAATGTTTTTATATACTAAGAACGCAATATCTATTGAACGAATGACCTTAGAATCATAGAACTTTGGAGATCTAGTCCTACTCATACCTGAAATGAAACCTTACTATGACATACCCAACAATTCTATGCCAGGAAATCTCCAAGGAGAAAGAAGCCATCACTACTAGAGGCAACCCAGACCACTCTGGACAGTTCTCCTTGTTAAGAAGTTTTCCTTCACATCAAGCCTAAATTTATCTCTGAAATTTGCACTATTATCCCTCAGTCTGACTTCTGAAGAGATCTTTATGCTCTCCCACATGATAACCCTGCAACTGCTGGAACAAATCTATCAACAGCCTTCTGAATCTTCTCTAAGCTAAACACCTCTAGTTCTTTCAACAGATCCTCACATAGGAGTCTGAAGGCTCCTCACCTTCCTGAATACTCTCCTCTGGACACTTTCCAGCTTATCAATGTCCTTCTTAAATAGTGGCACCCAGAAATGAACACAACACATTGTAATATAATTAACTATATCAAGTAGGAGTATCATGAGGTAATGCTGCAATGTTATAAGCTGTTTGGTAACTGATAAGGAGTACAGAAAAAGAGATGGAAAACAAAAGAATTAATCAGTATGTCTCAAACACTGACTCAGGGAGAAGGAATTCACATTCTGAGGAAATCACTTTGTAAATTGTTAAGTACTAAATAAACATGAGTTATTGTGTGGACTTTTATTCTAAATGACAAATTCAAATCATTCGACAAAAATATCTGGTAAAAGTCCAAAAAACCTTAGACCTTATGGGTCTGAGATCCATATGGCTCACTTGTAGTCAACTGTCTCTGCTCTGGACATAGCATATGTTCCTCCCCATCCTGTGAAATTCCATTGTTAGTAAATTCCAACTGTTAGTATTCCCTCAGAGCTTGATTGCTTAATTGTTTAATTATTTTCGACTCTTCCTGATCCCACTTGATATTTTTATTTCTTTCCCCAGATCATTTTACAACTAAGGAAAAGAGGTAAACGGGGTTAAGTTAAGTGACTTGCGAAGAGTTACATAGCTAGCAACTCACATTTGAACTCAGGTCTTTCTGACTCCTCACTTGACACATCATCTACAGCAATACCCAGTTGTCTCCAGAGCTTGGTTAGTCCTCACTGAATTGGCAAAATAAAGTTCCTGAATATGAAAAACTAAGAACCGGCTCCTTAATCCTTCCTGACTTCATCAGGGTAAACTTCATGAAATTCAGTGTTAAATAACACAGTGTCTATTACCAGTTCAATTACCTTGATTTTTCATTATATGTGATATACACACATTATATTTTGAAATTTTCCAAGAAAAGGTATCAGATAAATCAAAAGATTGGTTAAGACTAAATATTAATTAAATTATAAATACATGTACATACATACATGTTAACAATGTATACAAAAGATAGAAAGTCAAAAATCAACTGCAACTTCATCTTGTCCCTTAGCTATACTTACACACACAAACTAATTCATTCTCTCCATCTTTCTCTCTCTTTTCCTGTCTTCTGTCTCTGTCTCTCTGTTTCTCCCTCAGCAACCTTTCACCCAATATCTAAATGTTGCTATGTATAATCAGCAGTTCCTAAAAATGCCACAAACCTTAGAAGCACAGCAAGAAGTTTTTACCCAATTCCATGTCCCCTTAAACCTTTTGCTCCAATCACAGACAAGAAGTCTTTTTCTTCCTAAGAGTCAAAAAAAAATAAATGAGAGTGATAAAAGAAACCCTGAAGGAAAGGCCAGGTAGGGATGCTGTCAAAAGGCTTGGTCTACCCTTCATTTCATACTGCACTTGTTGAACATTAAAAAGGACTTGCCAGAGAGGGAAGAGACATAGTACTTCACCATGAAGGACTTGAAACTTACTTTAATATTCCAAGTACCCTTGATTTCACCAGTGTGAGGCCTCCTTCCACCAAAGGAGATCACAACCTCTCCATGCCTTAGCAGAGAATCTTTATGAGTTACTGCAGTTGGGGAAAAAAGAGTCATCACCCTGTGTTTAACCTGATGATAAGAGCAGGGATCTTCTTGTTTTTGTCTTAATATTCCCTAATGCTTAAGCACAGTGCCTGGCACATAGTAGGCACTAAATAAGTGAATGCTGAATGGAATTAGAGTAACTTGGCTAGGCTGATCCTCCGAGGATATCCAGTTTGCCTCTGAGCCTGTCCCCTTTGATAAACCTGTCAGAGCCTCTGCTCCGCTGGCATAGCCTTTGAGACCCCAGTGTCACTTCCACACCACAATGAGGCACAGAAGAATTGCTTAAGAATGCCAACAAATCCCAGCTTTGCCTTGGCATGAAGTTTTTTTTTCAAAAGTTAAGTGTTTTTTTACTGAGTACCTTTAGCAACAAGTCTCTATGTCACTCTAAAGTGAAAACAGTTGCTACTACCATGAAATAAGTGGAAGGGGCACAGGGTGGAGAAATTATTAATTTCCTGGACTTGAGAAATACATTCTTTGCAATCACTACTGATTAATTCATGCTTTAAAAAAAAAAAATCTGCCTAAACACAACCCAAGTGACCTTCTAGGATTCAACATCAAAAGAAAAAAAAAA
>JAJPUD010018889.1:0-27671 GCA_023553655.1 Myrmecobius fasciatus | reverse complement strand
CCAATCAATAGTGCAATTAAGTATATTCAGAACTAATTCAATGACCAGATAATGGAGAATACTAGGGAGCTATACTTGATTCTGTATTGTTTAGCACATTTATCAGTGATATAGATAAAGGATATATGCCATATTTGTCAAATGTGCAGATAAACAAAAGGTGAAAAGGATCACAAATAAACTAGATGATAATGTCACAACTGGAAAAGACTGACAAGAAAACTATTCTTCTCATTCAAGAAAGAAGAAATTATTTAATAAAGAACGGTCTAAAATCTTACTTAGATTAAAAAAAATCAACTTCACAAATGCATGTTGAAATGTCAGAGCTGATCAGTGACTTATCTTAAAAAAAAATCTTACATTTTAGATTTACTGTGAACCAAAATGAGACAACAGTATTATATGACATTCAAGAAAGCTAATGTAATTTTAGTCTGCATTAAGAAAGGTATGATGACTAGGAAAAAGGAAGTGAGAAATGTTACAATCTGACCTTGTCAGACCACATCTGTAGTACTGAAAGTTATTCTTGACATTTTTTAATTTTTAAAGATTACTTTTAGAATTATTTGCTATTATCAACATAATAAGCATTAATAAAAATACATTTTTCAATATGTACAGAAAAATGTGAGGTTCTATATGATATTATGAATTGTTATTATGTATAGTTTGTCTTTTTTTTCATTCTATACAATTTGGTTTCTATGATGTGTATGTGCAATTCAAATTTAATATTGTAGATCCATTGCTCTCCTATTTGTCTTTATCCCTTTTTGAATTTCCTTCTGTTCTCTTCTATTTATTTTGATGATATATTGCCATTCATTTTATTCTTTAGATCATTATCACTAAACTCCCATTATGCTCTGCATCTCTATTTTCATCACAAAAGGAAAGTCTCCCTTTATAACAAAGACGTATAGTCATACAAAACAAATTCACACAATGCCCATGCCTGAAAATATATGTCTCATCCTTCATACTGATGAACTAAAAGTTCATCACTTTTTTTCCAAGAAAATGGAAGTATGATGTATTGTCAGTCTTCTGGAAGAATACTCAGTGTCATTATATTGATCATATTTCTTAAATTTTTCACACTTGTTTTTCATCACAATCTTGTATTCTTTGTATTAATTGTATTCTGTATTCAGCTCACTTCATTAACATCACACATTAGTTTCCTTAGATTTACTCACATCAGTTCATAGTAGTCATCCCAGATTCCTTTAAATAAGTTCCCTTTTTTCTTCTTATGGCACAAATAGCATTCCATTGTATTCATATACCATAATTAATTTAGCCATTGCCTAACAGGAATGCATCTAATTCCTGCTTCCTTTAAAAAAAAATTTTAAATTACTGATGTGAATATTTTGCATGTATAGGTTCTTTCCACATATATCTCTTTGGGGATCTCTTTAGGGAGATCAAATTATGATGATGCCAAAGAAATAAAATAATATGATTAATATGATGTGGTAGTATTGAATAAAATGATAATCATATTTTAGTGATTCTAGCAACATAATATTAAATTGTTTTCCAGATGGTTAGACCACTTCACAGCTTCATCAACAGTACAATCCAGTAAACAAACCCTACAAAAATTGTCGTGCTTCTTTTTTTTAATCATTTTTGCCCACCTGGTACATGAGTTGGATTCTTGGAAGTGCTTTTATTTGAATTTCTTTTATTATTAGTCTACTGCAGTATTTTCCCATGTGATGTTTATAACTTGTCTCTCTTTTGAAAATGCCTGATGATATTATTTGAACATCTATTGAATGATGATTTTTTTATGTTTTCTTTAATGTGTGTATATAAACATACATATACAAATTGGATATAAGATCTTTATCAATAAAATTCACTACCAAGAACTTTTTCCAGGTAAATATTGCCCTTCTAATTCTAACCACAATGAATTTCTTTGTACAGATATCTTTCAATTTCATGTCATAAAAATTATTTATTTTATTCACAATGATCCTTTCTATCCTTTGTTGGTCAAAATTATTTATTTATTATTTTAGAGGTATCTCATTCCCCACCTCTCCAATTGGCTTATAATATTACTCTTTTTAAAAATCTTTATATCTATGTGGAGCTTGTTGTAGTATGTGGTGTTAGGTAATGGTCCTAACCTAATTCCTAAACCCAGGTGGTTTTTACGGGATCTTTTTTTTTTTTTTGAATAGCTACTCCTTAACTAGGAGTTGAAAGTATTTGTTTTCTGAACACTATTTTGGGCAACATATTTTAAGGTCATTAATAACTTGGATACTATGAAGAGGAGAGCAATAAGGATGCTGAATATTCTAAAATTCATGATATAGGAGAATATGTTGAAGGAAATGTGAATATCTGGCACAGAAAAATGAAACTTAAGGGCACAGAATCTAAGTTCTCTTCCAGTGTCTTGAGGGCTATCATGTGGAAGAGCTTTTGGACTGTTCTGCTTGGTCCCTTGAAAGCCAAATTAGAAATAATAACTAGAAGTTGCAAAGAAGCAAACATTTTGGTAAAACAAAAACTATCTGACAGATAATTTTTTGTAGATAATGAATGTCTCCTCTTAAGGGAAAAAGATTGTGTTAAGTCAATTGGGTTGTTGTAAAGGGGCTTCTTTTTTACATATTGGTCAGATAAGATAGCCATTGAAATTTATTCAGCTCTCTAGTTTCATGATTCTCTGAATTATTGAGTTTCAGATATACATAGGACACTCAATCTGACTAGCAAGTATTTGGAGATGCAGCAATGAAATTCAAGATATTAAGGGGACTTAGGAATTATCTGCACTGACTTAGGAACTTTCCACAAAGAGATTATCATTTAATATTATTATTATTAATTATTAATATTAATTATTGCATGGGGAATATGAGAATGTATAAGATAGCCAATAGAGACATCACAGGAAGAAAAAAGGGGGCAATTCAAAATCATAGACAACTCCTCACATATAGTGAATGGGAGATGGATGATGATTCAGACAAGGAGTTTCTCAATTATCTCCAGGTAGATAACTGACCTATCACTTCTTTTACATCACTTATGTTATTTAATAAAATACTTTAACACATAACAAGTCCTCAATAAATGTTTCATTTGAAAAATACAAATTGCTTGTTCATTTAACATGTAAATTATTACATGTGAAGCATTAAAACTCTGTGCCAATGCAAAGATAAATAATTTTCCCCTAGGTAAAAGAATTATACAAATATTTATTATGATAAATTATTTCCTTCTGGTCCAGATCAAGCATAAAAGAAAAAAAATAATCCTCACAGGGAGGTGAAAAAAGAATGATTATGTTTTTTAAAAAATTAGATTTCTTAGAATGTACATTTTAAAACTTTGCAACTGTCATTGCAATACTAAAAGTATTTCTTCTAGATTTAATAAAACTTTAAGTCCAGAAACAATGGTAGATGCAATAAAATCTCAGGAAGTATAAGCTGACTTTTGAGCTATGATATAGCTCAAATACATGCTATGGTGGCTTTTGCTCCATCCAGTAAATGAATGATTATTTTCCCAAATATTATTATTGAAATTCTTAGAAAATTCTCAACATCTTTCAAATCTCATAATCAAATAAGACCTAGAAAGTGGCACTGAAAGACTTAGCTGTGGAGTTAATGGAAATGGATTTACATTCTATTTCTACCATTTACTACCAGACTGACCTTGAGAGACACAGGTAACCTCTGTGACCATCCATTTCTTTATATTTAAAATAAGCAAGCTGGGACTCAATGATCCCTAAGGTCCCTTCCAGCTCTAAACCTATGAACCTAGGATCTATTTTATGCCTGAGAACATCAGTGATGTTAACAGAATGAAAATTTAAAAAGCTTCCTTATCTATTCTTTCTTCAGTTTATGCCCACAAGACAGAAAATTGCTCCCAGGGAATAGTTGGCTGTAGTTCGTAAGGGCGCTGACCCTACCTTAGGCCCCATCTCTATATAGGTTTAAGTAACCCCGGAGAGAATCTTATTCTCTCCCATATTATCTTGTTTCAGCACAAGAGGTTCAGGCCAACTTCTTTTTAGCATGCTGCAGAGGACAATCAAACAATATGTTCAATAAATTTCATAGACATCAAATATCATTTTTCAAAATACACCTAAAGGAATTGAAATGACTTCAGATAAAATATAATTCTGAAATCAGTAAACTATAGTCAGTTTTCAATTATCCAAGAAAGGAGTAGTGTTGTAAATAACCCTAAATTAATTTGCATTTGACTTTAGAATATATGGTGGGAGTGGGGGAGGGGAGAGGGGACAGCAGAATATTTATCTTCCTAATAGCTTAGGCTGATAATTGAATTCATTTACACATCCTATGAATATACTGACTAATGGTAGAGTGAAGTGGCCCTGAGCACTCTGCTTGGCAACAATAAGTCAAAGTAGGATTAAATAGATGCCATAGATTTCCATAAAGTGTACAGATCGTTGAGAGATGGCATTCTCAATGTTTGAGAAAATAAATCAAATTACTTTCTAAATACAAAATTACCATAGAATTTGGAGCTAGAAGGAGCCTTAGAAATAACCTTTCTCATTTTCCAGATGAGGAAACTGAAATTGAAAGAGGCAAAGGGATTTATCCAACCTCTCAAAGGTGGCAAAGCCAGCCATGGAACTTAAGTCCTAAGACTCTAAAACCAATGTCTTTTCTGTTTCACTACATGATAACATCTTACCCATTACCAAAGAGACAACATGAGAGAAAGGTCTACCAGAAGCAATTATTACCCATTTTATGTCACATTTTAATTGTATATGCACTTACACATGTTCATATACCATGTAGAGATATAAAATATTTGATAATAAAATATAAAATATTTATAAAATAAAATATAGCCAGAATGTATACATATACATTCTCTTTCTATTCTTTTCTATATATACATATATGTATGTATGTGTATATATACATTCATATATATTTTGCTTATATTTTATTTGTCTGCAAACTTTGACAAAGATGGTCTCTAAGATTCCTCCCTGTTATGAAACTCTGTAATTCCTGTCTCTTTTCAAGTAAATAGCACATAATTTAGCAGATTAGAGATTGAGAGGATATTAAAGATAAGGCAAACTGAGACTACAAATCGATCATAGTCAACTGGAGTCTTCTTTATGGAAAATTACTTTCAGCAAAATAGGGAGAAAAGGGGGGAAAAAAAGCTTTGTTGAAGTACTTCATAATGTGAAAGTGAAATCTACTATCCTGTTAAGACTTGAATCCCCACCCTTGCATGTACTAGATAATTCTTTCTCCAACACATCATTTATTATAGTGCCAACAGAAGCTTGGGAAACAGTAAGCAAAACCTGCACAGGTTTGGTTAAGGTGATTTAGATGTGTTGCGTTGATTCAGATATTTTAGCTGCTTGGAGAGATTACCTCTGCTGATCACAGTGTGTAGGAAGACTGAGTATTAATCAGCTTCTGCTTGTCACACTTTGAAATGAAAGATACTAGATAGGTCCTAAGAATTATGATGAGAACAGAAGAAGCATTAGTCAGTTAGGTAAAGAATAAATAACATCATAAATTAGCTTAATAGCAGGATCCCACATCTTCCTTTCCCTCTTAGAAAGAGTGAGCTTTTAACTACAGCCTAATGCTATAGTGGAAGTGTGCATGTATCTCTATGGATACATATATTCATTTAGCATTCACACTGTGTATATAAAATCAAATCAATTGATAGAGTGTTCATATAGATCCCATGAGGCCCATTTTAAAAGCCCCATCCTACATTCTTGGTCTGGTCCTAAACGTTTTATATTTATCAAGTGAGTTGTTGATTTGAAACTGCATATGGTACAGTGAAATTTACAGCAATTTGAAATTTGGATTCTAGTCCCAATTTTGTCAATAATTAACTATGGGAGCAAATCTTTTGTGCTTAAGTTTCTTTACCTGTGTAAAAAATAAAAACAAATTAAAGAACTGTATTAGATGACTTTTGTGACTCAAAAAATTTATTAAATAATCATTAGAAGATGCTTTGCTGGCTACATACCACAAGTTATTTCTCCAAGATTTGTGACAATTTTGTCATTTATGAAGCAATATTACCAAAAGATAGCAAAAGTATTAAAATCCATTTTTGGTAAATCATGTTAAATAGATCGAAGAGACAAATGCATTTCTCTATATTGCCACTAGTAATGCCTTGTCTTTTCTCCACACTGCTTTCACCTTAATTCATAGGTTCCAGAATTAGAAAGGATTATTATCTAGCTCAAGCCCTTCACTTTATAAGTGGGAAAATCAAAGTATAAAGAATTTCACCAGCCTAAAAACACATGGGTAACAAAGAATGGCACTCAAGTTTGAACCAAGGCAATCTAATAAATCCAGGCAAATTAGACTAGTAGTTCACTAGTTTCCTTTGTTGTCCATTCACAGATGTAATTCCCCTTATCTGGGGATATTCCTTTCTCATCTTTTCCTTTCTATCAAGGTTTAATTCCTATACTTCTTCTATCATAAAGACTCTTCTTACTTCTCAGCTGAAAAGCATTTTTCTTTCTCTAATATTCCTAAAGCATTTCATCTAAACTTCTTTTTTTTGTTTGCTTTTTTTTGCTGAGGCAATTGGGGTTAAGTGACTTGCCCAGGGTCACACAGCTAGGAAATGTTAAGTGTCTGAGACCAGATTTGAACTCAGGTCCTCCTGACTTCAGGGCTGGTGCTCTATCCACTGCACCACCTAGCTGCCCCTAAACTTCTTCTTTATCCCAGTTCTATTTTATCCTGTATTATTATGTGCATCCATGGTATATTATCTATTAGCAGATACTAAACACCTTGAGACCAGAGACTGCATTGTTTTTCACCTTTGTATCCCAGCAGCCATCTTCAGATGGTTGACAAATATAAACACTTGTGGAATTCAGCTTAATTCAATATAAATGCCAAAATTTCATAATTACACAATCGATATGTCAATGACCTGTGATTTAATCAATGTGCAACACACATAGCCCAACATGCAGCTATTACTATACATTCACTATACCATATTACTTGTTCTCAATTCTATGCTTTAACACAATTTAAATAAATAAACACATATATGCATACATCTATAGAGAGAGTAGGAAATGACTAAACAAAAAAAATCTAATTTGTACCAATTCATATTAATTTGCCTTGTATTTGCCTTGTATTTCTTTTCTTTGAAAAATTTTGAGTTGATTATATTGAAGTTTTTGTTATTCTTTTTAAGCAAAACAACTAAAACAATCTTAAAAAAATTAAATTCTGAAAATCAGGAGGCCTAATTTAATTATAGCTGCTTGAAAGTGGTACACAGATAATATGAAAACTCCCATGTGCAGTATGAGAATTTCTTTCTGCAACTACATGTACTAATCTAGTTTTTATATTTTTAAAATAACTCTGTATTCCACAAGTTATTGGTAGCAAATCTTTCACATGATTTCTCTAAGAATAAAATTTATTTGTATGCTATAAATTTGCTTTCTTACCACCAAAATATTAACTTTGGTTCCAGAGATAGATCTTGATGTTTTTTCCTGTAATCCCTTTTATTGAAATTCAAAATAATTCCTTTGGTCCTGAATCTTTGAAAAATGACAGTTGAACTGAAAGAGTGAGTCATCTTTGAGTCTCTGGGACTTGCCCTCTAAGTAAAACAACGGTTGCTGATATTTTTTCCACTACTAAACACAACATTTAAATCACAGTCTATTTTACTGCCCAAAATAACCTCAATACTTGCTGATTCTTTCAAAATCTTTTGGAAAAAAAGAAAACATAAAATGTAATCTACAAACAAAATACCACTTTTTTAATATAACAATAATGATAACAAAGTTGGATGAGGTTGGTTTTATTTTCCCTATTGATTAACAGACTTCCATCATTTTTGCATGGGTAGCCATGATTTATGATAAGGTGTGGTCTCTAAAACTCAGAATTTTTATATCATATTTAATATTTGCTAGTAAAATTTTCAGTAACACATATAAAAGAAAGATTTCTTCATTAAACTATTTTTAAAGCAAAATAAGCTTTTTTAAAAAATTGATTTCCCCTAGATCATCAAGACTCAGAACCTCAACATAATTCAGTCTCTCTTTCAGCCACTACTCTGAAACTTTTTGGAATTTATCTAACATTTATCATAAATACATGTGGCTAAAATCTACACATTTCTCACCAACACTGTCAACATGCAGTATTTTTTTCTCTAAGACTGCAAGAAGAAAAGTAGCTTAAAACATACATTGCTACTTGGCCAAATATAAATTGATTATATTTAATGTAGGGTTATTTTCAGTCTGGATTTCTTCACTATTGATAAAATAGAATGCAGGTGGGCTCTATAGCTACAGGGACCATATGCATAAGAAAATGTTTGCACTGGAGATGACATATGTCATACCATGTGCCAAATCCCATTCTAGATCTGGAAGTGACAATTTTCTCATTTACACTGGCAGTTGAAGCTCTGTAGATAAGGATTTATTTCTTCTCCCCAAAGCTTAGATTATCTTCTTTGTGTTTCTGTGGATTAGAAAAGCAAATTTTATAGCAATTAGCTGATTCTGTCCCATATGTTGTACCTGCTATTTCTTTTCAATAATTATTTTTGTGTTATTATTTGTCATACCTTCCAAATAACAACCACAGGTTTTCTTGGTACTGAGCATATATGAAATCCAGTTTTCCCCTTAATCATAAAAAAGCACGTTCATTCTGCTCTTTCCAGATATACAGGAAATTCAGGCAAAGCTTCAATATCCATGTCTTGCTTTTGGGAAGAGTCACTACTAAGCTGTGGACAAACCTTCCATTTCTTGTGAAGCTGCCTGTTAAATTGCTGAGGATGAATGAAAATGCTTTGCTCTGAGTCTCTTCTGCCTAGAGAACAAATGTCATGATGTTGGGTCACCAACATTTTCTCAATATAAGAAGGTAGTGTGACTATTCCTGGTGAAATACTGTCTATAAATAGATTCATGTGACATTTCTCTATGGCTTAGCTTCCTAATTTCAAAAATCAGGCATAAAATACATAACCATAATAAATATTTTATTCAGTGGTTACTGTGTGAAAAATCTTGCACCAGACCCTGAGAATAATATACAATTTAGCTAGAAATATGAAGTTGCTTCAAGTAGTTTACTGCCTAAAAAGGGATAATACTAATATATACTTTTAATGCAAAATATTACTTAATGAATACAAAGACAATTCTAAAGTCACAAACTTTGGGAGATCTTGGGGAATGGATGAGGAAGGTCATAATGAACTACAACCACCAATAAATTTCAGTGGGCTCTTTGTGACCTTAAGGAGCAAAGATAAACTTTTCTATTTGGTACTTAAAGCTCTGCACATCTTGAACCCATGCTACCTTTACATTAATATATTAATCTTCTCTTTAAGTTATAAGGTCCAATCAAACTAATTAGCAATCAAATTTGCTGTTTCTCACACATGACATTCTACTAGCCATCTCCGTGCCTTTGCATTTATTGTCCTCCATGCTGAGAGCCCACTCATAACTCAACTATACTTTGTGAATCCCTGGTTAACTTCAAGATTCAGTTTTAATGCTTTTTATTCAGTATGTACCTCTAGGGATACAAATGCCTGTGTGCATGTATGTTTATGTTTGTACATTTGTATGTACCCATTTATGTAACTATTTCCTTCAATAGAATATATGATCCTTGAGGGAAAGGAAAAGAATCAAGAAAAGTTTCATGGAAGAAGTGACATTGCAATTGAGCTTTCCAAGCTTTCCAAAGTTTTTCCAAGATTTCCAATAACTTTCCAAGTTATTCCAAGTAGAATAACAAGATCTCTGTAGAAAGGCAGAAGACAACTAGTGCAGAATACTTAGCACAGTGTTAAACGATCACTATATGATTTGGTTTTTTGTTTAAGTGATTTTCTTTGTCATAAAAAAATTCAATTCCAGCAAAGAAAGGATATATCTCCAAGAAAGAAACATGACTGTGATGTAAAAATAAGACATAGATAAGACTTCTTTTTAAAAAAATAAGAATAGTACAGGGATAGGAAATTGTGTGAGCAAATGAATAGTGGGTTATGATAGTGCAGTTTCGGGAACAGAATGCCCAAGTTTGGATGACTCATTGAATACATAGTAGAGAGTAATAGGAGATAAGTCTGGAAGGGTTGAATGTCAACAGATTGTGGGAAAACAATATCAGTCTTACTTTCTCAGGGCTAGTTATGACAATAAAGCTAGATAGACAGGAATATGCTTTGAAGAATTAAAAAATTAAATAATTGTTATAATTAGAATATGGTAGAATTTTTATTATTAGAATAGGGAACATAGATGTCCTTTATAAAGTCTTCTTACAACTAGGAGTGAAGAAGGTGGGAGGGTAAGGAATATTTTTTAGAATCTTGCATTGTCCTCTAATTGTTTTATAGACACCAGTTGGACACTATACTGTATACTCCTTGAAGGCCATGTCTTTTTCTTCCTTACTCTCTAATTTAGGCTAGTTCCTACTCATAGTCAATCTCATCTTTCTCCCTTCAAAGACTGGACAGGTTGTCAACAGCTAGACAAGACCATCTTCACTTTCATGTTTTTAGGAGGAAATCTATGCTGGCTGCTGATACCTATGTCCACTAATCCCTGAAACCACAAACATATACACAGAGTTGACAACTGTCAGAACTATATACCTTTTTCATGTTGTTAAGTCCATAATTAATTCACTTCCTCTTCCTTACACCTAGATAAATCTTATTCTCTCTCTTAAAAACCCAATTCTGTCTCTTAGAAGATTCACTAGATTTTCTTAATCTCTGTTCTAAAACTCTAGACCAATGGTCCTACAATCTGATCCCAACTCAGCCACTCACTGGTTGTGCAAATTGAGTTACTTAAATGCCAGTATTTCAATTCTCTCATGTATGAAATGAAATTGATAGCCAAGAAAATTCTTTAAGGTCCAGTTCTAACATATAATTCTTTTAATGTTTCTAAAGCACAGCAACCAGGTAGAACATAGCACTTAACTGATCTCTGATTGTTTCATGTGTACTTGGATTGGTCTCCCCAGATAAATTCTTCTACTTGGGGAAGGGGTTGTGAAGGTGGTAAGTTAGTGGTAGTGCCAGTGATACCAATAAGAAAAAAAGAGTGAGAATCATTAAAACATGTCTTTTAATATATAAAAAGTACAAAAGGGAATACAGTTTTACTCCCTTTTTGAAAGAGATAAATAGCTATTTCTTTTTTTTAAAAAAGAATATATAACAAGTTTAAATTCTCAAACAGACCTTTTATGTGCATGTCTATATATTGAAATTTTTATTTCTGTTGATTAAATTCACAATAGAAAACAAATAAATAAAACTAAAATATTATATTTATTGCTTATAAAAAGAAGAAATTTTAGAAATTCTAATTAAGATAAAATATACTCAGTTACATTCTCTCCCACTGCATATCAGCCATTCTATCGGGGAAATAGATCACTTTTTTCTAAAGTTATTTGTTGTTCTTCATTATTTTAAGGTAAGAAACCATAAAATGTAAAGAGGTTTCAGGTTTCTGTTTAGATTCCTTTTGTCCAATTGAGATATGGGAGTTGCTCCTTCCCAATCCAACCTTGTTAAGTTAAATTAAACAAGAGATTCCTGAGAATATGAGACCAAGCATGACTAAAGTCTTGTCTCAGACACATACCGACCTTGGTTAAAAATTAGACTCCCCTTAGTCACTGAGGCGACAAAATAAAGTCTCATTTAGTAGGACACAGCATGGGAGAACAGGTCTCCTATTAGTTTTAAGGGATCTGCTCTTCTATTTCTCTTTTGTATTTCACAGCAGTACTTTTTTCAGAGGAAAAAAAGGCCTCAGTGCAATCTACATTTATTGTCTCACAAAAGAGTTAGCAGAAAAACTAACAAATATTCTCAATCAGAACTACATCTTAGTTCTGTAAATGTGTCAGACCCCAACAGAGCAAGCCCTGTTTCTTTGGGGTTGCAGCTCCTGTCTCCTAAGAGTAAAAATTGAATAGCAATTCAATAGCTTTAGAAGAACATTTTCAACCTGCCTAGAGCTATGTACTTCACTCCTTGGTTACCAGAGATAATGTCAGAAATTCCAGAGGTTACCCATAAGAGATAGGATTCTTAGATTCCACAGGGGAAATGGTTATAAAACACAAAACATTTTCATGAAACATTGGTGCCATAGCTTTCCATTGTTGTCATCCTTGTATTGACTATGATAAAGAGATAAATCCATTCCATATTAGCAAATTATCAGAAGTCTGTATAATTTTTCTGAGTGATTCCTAACCATTTTCACCAGTGGTTGGAGATACTTTCAAAGTTATATATATACATAACTTTTATCACAACAATAAGGATTCCAACCTGCCCACTTATTATCTTAGCCCTACCCTGTTTCATTAAATTAATTCCACAGCACCTCAGACATCATAGGTGTATAGTACACATTGAACTGAATTGAGCTCTGTCAATTATTTTGCACATCAAGTCACATTTGACTTGAGAGCTAAAGAACATGTTCAAAGAACACATTCATCTTTAGGAAAAAATGCCAAAAAGTTATTCCTTTTGGCTGAGCAATGTTCAGTTAACATTTTCCATTCTGTTACTTCCAGGAAAATCTATTAACCATGAAATGTGAGCTCTTAAACATGTGCACTCATGCACACACACACACACACACACACACACACACACACACACATATACATGCCTCAGTGGATTATCTAGTTCTAAGGTTTGTCTTAAAACATGTGTAAAGAGATTATCTTTTTTTCAGAAAAAAATTAATTTCACAATCATCATAAAAATCATGAACACGTACCAAAAGGGAAGGTATAGCCAAAGAATTTAAGAGTAGTTTGACTCTCATGAAACCTTTGACTATTTCTTTAATGCTCATACTTTGACATATTGATGCAGTTAGTCTCTTCCATGAGGAAGATCACAATCTAGTCATGCCCTTGAATCCTATATAAATTCTATCCTCATCCTCCCCTTCATATCCCACAAAGGGGTCTCCCTCATTATCCCAATGCTCATCATCTTTCTTTAGATCCCTTGTTTATACTAATAAGAATACTCAGATTGTCAACTATTCGTTCTTTGCTCTTGGAATATGACCAGTTAACCTGTATTTTCTGGTCATAAAGTCAAACAAATTCTTCAAAATAATAAATTACAGTCTACTGTCACTAATTTATTTTAATCTGATTCTAGTTTCAAAAAATCTTATGCCAATAATAATGAATCATAGATTTGGAACTGAAAAGGACCTTAAAAACCATATAATCATAAAATAAGAAAATTCCAGTATTAAGGAATGAAAAAGACTTTATTAAGTGCTTCTTAAATGGCAAAGCATTGTAGAAAGTACAGGAGAGACAAATAGGAAAAAAGGGAGACAGTTCCTGCTTCCAAGGGGAAGACAACATTTAAAAGAATGTTCCACTGTAAAGCAGATGAAAAAGCCTGGAAGTCTATGGATATCGTTACAGGATATGTGAAAAGCCAGATGATTCTTTTGCTACATTACTAGTTTATGTGATGATACAGAGGAAGTTGGAGGTAGTATCTGGAAGACATAGATATGGAGCATATAATAAGGGTTGGAGCATTTTAGTATGCTGTGGCAGAATGGATACTAAGGCCTGGTGGTTCTTTGTCTTACAGGAAGGCATAGAGTTAGAAACATCCATCTCACTATCAGCAGGAAAGCAAAAGAATAGATTCAAAGTGCCATGGGAGAAGAAGAAGAAAGGAAAAAGGAACAAGGATGAAGAGAAGAAGAAAAAGTCAAGGATATCTCTCTGTTTTCCAGTCTTCCTCCTCCTTGGTCATACTGTATGGATGCATATATCTAGAATTCATTTTGTTCAAACTCTTGATATTTATAAAAAAGAAAATTGAACTTTTGGGAATCCATCAAAATATAAGTCCTTTGATTCCATATCCAAGATATACCTATCCCATGCTGCCTCTCTTTCATTTTACATTTCAGAAAATTGGAGCCCAAAGAGGCAAAGCAACTTTTTCCAAGAATACACAGGTAGAAAACAACAAAGCAGGAACTCATACCTACTGACTAATAATTATTAATTAGTCAGTTAATAATATATTAATAATAATAATAGTTAATGATATTCCTTGTTGGAATAGAAAGTTCATTGTTTAGAAGGAATTGTTTCATTTATTGTGCTAATATCTCCAGAGCTCAACTCAGTGTATGACAGATAATAAGCATTTAATAAATACTCGCTGATTGATTCTGATTCCATGGCAATATTAAGCAATAAGCATTTATTACTATGCACCAAACTGTGCTCAGTATTAGACATAGATGAAACAATAAAAAATAATTCCTCCCCTCATATTCAAGAATCTCACATTCGAATAGGAGAGGTAATATTCAAGCAACTACATATATTAATAACTGTGCATACATAACTATGTATGTGTTATTGTCATTTTTCAATCAAGTATGACTCTTGGTGATCCTATTTGTAATTTTAATGGCAGAGATTTTAAAATGATTTACTATTTCCTTCTCCAAATCATGTTTAAAAAAGAGGAACTTGGTCAAACAGGGTTAAATGACTTGCTCAGAGTCTCAAAGCCCTTAAGAGTCTAAGGCCAGATTTAAACTCAAGAATAAGAGACTTCCTGTTTCTAGGTCCAGTACTCTATCCACTGAACCACCTAGCTTGCCCTAACTATGTATATATGCAGAGTAAATTGGAAGTAATCTCAGAGGAAAAGAACTTGCATTGAAAAGGACAAAGAATGGGATTTAAACTGAGACTTGACACTAAAAACATAAATTAAAATATCTATACCTTACTTGATATACATACACTTACAAAATGGCTTTTCCATACTAAAGAGACTATTTCTAATATCCTAAATTATGAGCCCAAGAATTTATTCTTATTTAGGCCTAAAAGAACTTTTTTATAGAATATACTATAGGATCAGTTACATTTTTGTAAAGTTAAGATATTTTGTTGAAATTTAGAGGTTTTAGTACATTAAATTAATAAAAGGACATCAATTAGTTGATGCTAGAATAGTATTAGCCTTATGTTAATATGGAAGTGGAAGATAAGATGTCATCTGGTGATCTCCAAGAGGTAATTTATCATGTATTATGTAGTAAAGATAAGGAATTGCAGAGAAAAAAAGAGAAAGACATACAGACATAAAGACAGAGATTTATAGTTATTGCCTTGGGAAAAAATAGCAAGTTAAACAATAAAACAAATGGGAAAAAAAGGATGAACAGTAAGGTTTTCTATTTTAATTTCTTTGAATAATTTCAAGGCAGCAACCATTTGAATTCAGCAGTTGTCTTCACCTCAAAAGTCTTGGAAGTTGCCATTTTTCTCAAGAGCCTTATTAAAATGAGCGACAGGGTCTGATAGACCTAAATGATGATAGTAAGGTTATAGATTTTTTTATGTAAGAGACTTAGTTCAGAAGAGAGGGATTGAACCAAAGACTAAAAGGCTTTGGGGAAACTGATAGACTCAAATTACAAGAGAATTATAAAAGTTATTAATACGAAAAAAGTCAGGATTACCAAAAAAGTAAGGATATGGGAACTTCCCCCAAGAACTTTGATTATGTAAATAAGTCAATTTATTTATTTAAGAAAATAGCAAGACCTCTTAATGATAAATACCCTGCTACCACTGGCTTCCCATTCTTTTCCTGATAACAACGCCCTTGATGGCTTCAGACCAAGTATTTATGAAATTCCATCCAACAAAAAATTTAGGTAAAAGTTTTTCTGTCCTATGGCTCTACCATTCATATATAGAAATGTATCTTTATACAAAATTAAAATTCATTTACAATTAAATGCACATAGCTGGAGTGTTTTATACTTTAGTTTGCCCCCCCCAAGAGTATTTATTTAGATTGCTTTTAACTTCCACTATTGATTTGAGTAAATCATCCTGTTTTCTACCTCTTCTGGACCTGTAATTTTATAGTCTGAAGATGTTTACTTTTAAGGCTCATACTACATTTTGTTTTTACTTTGCCTTTTTGTCATTTCCCTGAATAGATATAACTGGAATTAAGCTTAATCCTCATTTCTCTACCAAGTATTTCTTTAACATTAATGTTATGGCACTATAGTTATTGTTGTTATTGTTTTTAATTCCAAAGGGGAATGCAATTAGAATTACTTAGGCTATAATGTACATAGTTCCATTGAAATAAGCTTGGCCCAAGGTTTATGTTTCTTTTGCCAGTACTTACTCAAACTTTCAAAAAACTATAGGTCTAATACCATTGAGATAATGAAAACTTCTTAACTTCAGCCTAATTTATCACAGTTTATTCCTAGGACTAGTTTTGGATAAGTCTAAGACGATGTCAAAGTTTAACAAATTGTGTAAGAATGAAATCCTAGGATTTATTTTTAAAGCATGTTTCTTGTCTCAATTTTATGGTTACTATCTCAATAAATATCTCAGTGTTCAAAGACTCCAGTTTCAAATGCTCAATCATTTAAGGGAACATACTTTATAAGAATTTTCTTTTTTTTAACTTTCCTTGAAGATTGCAGCTATCTCTACATACAAATTCAAATGGAAATTGAGTAAATGATCTTCATAATTTTTGACTTAAAAATTTTAGTCTACATTATTATTTTAATTGTTCAATTATCTATTTAATTTAGTATATTTAGATTCAGGTTTGATGAAAGAAAAAAGGTATGGTCTTTATGAAGAAGAAAGATCTATTAGAGAGTTTCATGTAGCAGTTTCAAGAATAAGCAAAACTTTCTTGTATCCAATTTTTTATTGACATTTCAAAGGTCCTCAGAGATCATCTTCTTTTCAGATGAGGAAACAAACATTTTCAGAGAAATAAAGTGGCTTCCAAGGCCACACAGGCAGTAAAGGCAGGACTGGTGATTTGAACCCGATTCAAATACTCTTTTGACTATACCACTCAATATGCATTTAAAAATCAAACATCCAAATATATTTCCCAAAAGTCTTTCCCTACACAGCATAACTACTGTTCTATGGATTTTTAATTACCTTTGAACATCTGATCTAGAGCTAAAAATTTAGGTCAAGGAAATCTCTATTACCATTCACTGTGACTGCTGAGGTACCACTAGTGTTAGGTGAGCTACTAGAGTACAGCCAGTAATCTGCATTTTTAATTATGTGACTTTTTACTGCCAGCCGTGAATGCCTCCCTCCTTTCCCAACTTGATCTATCTTGTTTCTCCAGCCTTCTAACTACATAATTATCTATGGTAGGAGAAATATTCTAACCTCCTCCCATTCAGGGAACTTAGTTTTTCCCTAAAAAGTATTGAAATATTCCTTTGAGACTAGATTGGCTCAGGGTACTAAGAGCTCCTGTGTCCTGAGTACAAAAGGTCACAGCAGCATTCTGGGGTTTTGAAACTTGATTGATTTAAACAATTGATAACTCAACAAGGGAACCTCAATCAATTAAATCAACTTTTTTTAAAGAATTTGCCCAGAATCTTTACTGGCTATTTAATGTTTCTTTAAATTTAAAGTTAAATTCTCATGCCCCTAGACTAGAACCCAAAAAAGTTCAAAACCTTTATGTTGCCTGATTTGGGGGAAAAGGGAGGATGGGAAATGAGAAGAAATGACAACGTAGATTAAAGCAGTAGCAAGATGAACACCCATACTCAGGTTATGAAAATAGAAAAATCAATGTGAACCTATCAGAACAGTGGTTCCACTTCTCAGGGGATGAGCCAAGGAAGGAGATGGAATTTGTTCCTTCTTGTCTTCATCTTTGTTGAATATCCTCTTGTTATGACTAACTTTTAAATCTCTTTTTGTTAATTGTCTGTTGAATGATTTATAAGGATCTCACCATGTTCCAATATCAAATGTAGATTCCCAAGAGATTGGCTTGAATTAGACCAAGGCCTGAGCTGTCAAGCCTTGCTTTATTAATAGGTACGACTTCTCTGAGGACTGTTAAGATAGAATTTATGTATATGCGTTTTACAAAAATTGTTTTTGCATGTGCCAGTTAATTCATTTCCATTTCCCTCCACTAGCTCAATAATATTGTATACCATTATTACCAAGTTCCTCCTGTTTGATTTTTGCTTACTCTTCAGTAAACACTATATTGTGATATTAAATCTTAAGTCATTTCTTTGGTTCAGTGAGGGGCCTTTTATTACAATAATCTCACCTATCTTTGAAATGGCAAAACACATTCATTCTGAAATCTCATTATAGGAACTAATATATTTTCTAAACATGGGTCAGAATGTTTATTTCCTATTAAAATTGTAATATTTTGGGCTTGCTTTTAACTTTGAATGTTATTTGTTGTAATTATAGATTTAGCTCAAGATTTAGTGGGTGTATTATGGCTCTGGACTTGTTCCAATTTTTCTGATCAGCTTATTCCCAGTAATAAGTATAGGACATTGCCATGTACACTGTTAATACTCACCAGAGACTTTTTGTGTGAGTTCTTTTGTTGTTATTTTCAGAGGTAAGAAGAATTAGGTAAAATATGTTCTGCATTGATTCCTAAGTCCTTTTGCTACAATATCAAACATGTTTTAAGTATGGATTAACCACTGTGGGTTTTAATTTTCAATAAGCTCAATTCATTGTGATGTTTCCTTAAAATGGTTGCTTTTTATACTTTTTCTTTGATATATGTAATAGAGAAATGATAAATATCATTGTAAGTAGATTCATTCCTTGTGCTTCTGTAACTTGGACTAACTGCAAAATATGGCTCAAATATTATTTTCTCCACAAAAGCCTTCCCTAATCACCTCTCCTCTTAGAAAAAAATGATTTTATCTCTCTTGAACCTTAGAAAAACACTTTCCTTTCTACTCTTTGATAAACTTATTCCATTCTACTTTGTACATTTGTTATAACTTTCTATTAAACTTTTAGTTACATGAGGGCAAGGTCTAAGTAGTATCCATTGGTATAAATGTTTACTGGCTCTCCAGGGAAAAAAATGCATTACACACTTTTAAGTTTAATCTGAACCATTAATATTTTCTACATTTCTTTCTCAAATCTATACAATCAAGAAAACAACAGATCAAAATCTGATTTATAATGTTTATTGAATTCCAAATTGTGAATTCTTACGTGGAAAATAAAAATCTCTTAGTTCTGGGTTCAGCACATCTCTGGTCTTATCCAAACCTTGAAACATCCCCATTATATAGCATAATGTGCTGCATATATTGTAATAGCTACTTAACAAAATGTTTGCCAAAAATAGATATTATACACTTCTTCAGAGTAGACAAAATTAATGTTTCTGATTAGAGAATGGAGTCAGGGAGATCTAGGGTTTTCACTTTTCTAGATAAGACATTATTAAGCAATAGCTTGAAAATTGCTTTAAAGAAATACAAAATGCTTATTTTCTCGTATGAGGATCCACATTAAAGATTAAGGATTATCATAATTCTAATGCTATTTTAATGTTGTAGAAATACAGAAGGGACTATTAATCTGGTATCTATGAACTTTAAAAAAACTTTATTTAGATACTATATATCTTTTCTTTTGTAAGGTACACATTATATTTTTTACTTTTAAAAACATTATTCTTAAAAGGATTCCATAGGGTTCACCAGACCTCCAAAAAAGGTCTATGACACAAAACAAGTTTTAGAACTTATATAAGACAGGAATAAAATTAAGAATTTTTTCTAGAATCACAGGGGAACTATCATGAATGCTGAAAGTAAAGGTGGTACAAAACATTATTCATATAATTTGAATTTGAAGGAATCTTAGAGAATAGAATTTTATGAATAATGAAACCAAGCCCCATTATGATTGAGTGATTTGTTCATGGTCATGAAGGGTAGTAAATAGCAAAGAAAATATTTGAACCCAAATATTTGGGTTCAAAGACCCAAGTGTTCTTTAGACCTCAAAGACCTCAAGATATAGTGTTCTTTATACTGAACTAGAAAAATGGCGGGGAAAGACAGAAATAAGGAAGGGGTAAAGGAGAGGAAAACACTTCTTAAATGTATAACTTCATAGTTTTTCACTGTAATAATTAATTAGAAGAAGGTCATTAGAATGGTCTTCACACTGCAAAATTAAAAATATCTAGCTATAGGAAAAATAAATGATTAGACAATGTTTTGCATGCAGAATTCTGGATCCCTGTGTTATTCTACTCCATTTTATCTTCAAGTAAGACATCAGTCTAAAGGAAGAAAATAATGAGTCAGAATCACTTCATGAAGTATTCTTAATAGTTATAATAGATGAATAACATGTCAAAATCAACCTATAGAAAAGTCATTACCAGACCCAGGAATATTACTACTAAGTCTGTTTTCCAAAGAGATCAAAGAAAAGGGAAAAGGACCTATTTGTGCAAAAACATTTATAGCAGTTCTTTTAGCAGTGGGAAAGAACTGGAAATTGAACAAATGCCCATCAATTTGAGAATAGTTGAAGAAGTGGTGATATATGATTGTGATAGATTACTATTGTCCTATAAGAAATGATGATCAAGTTGCTTTTAGAAAAACCTACAAAGACATGAACTGATGCATAATGAAATGAGCAAATCCAGAACATCATACATAATTATGTCATTATTATATGATTATCAACAGTTAATGACAACTACTCTCAGCAATACAATACAAAACAATTCTGAAGGACTTATGATGAAAAACATCATCCACCTCCAGAGAAAGAATTGATGGAGTATGACTGTAGATTAAAGTATACTTTTTTTTCCTTTTTGTGGAGTTTTGGGGTCTGTTTCCTTTCACAACATGATTAATATGAAAATATGTTTTTGCATGACTGCACATGTATAACCTATATCAAATGGCTTGCTATCCTAGGGAGGGGGGAATAGTGGGAAAGAGGGAAAGAATTTACAACTCAATTTTTTTTTAAAAAAAGCAAATGTTAAAAAATGGTTTTTATATGTAACTGGAAAGAAATGTGTTTCTTAAATCATAATTGCTTTAAAAGTAAAAATGGAAAAGGTACAGTTAAAGCTTATTATTAGGTTCCCCATTATAAACAGTCAGTTATACTATAAAACAAAATATTTCACTATGTTAATAGTTATTTATGAATTTATATTTCATTACTACACAGAAATCTTTTGGGGTCAGTGTTATCCTGGTAACTAGCAAAAATATTATAATGGTTATCTATTCTACTGACTCTTTTGAATTTAATCCCTAAAGTTTTGGGTGCTTAAAAAGCTAAAATAATAGCTAAAGATTGTTGTTATCATTAAAAAGTCTTATTTCAGTCATTCATGCTATCAATGTGAAAACAAAAGGGTGATTCACTTATTGCTCTCCTCATTGATGTCCACAGATTCATAAGATCTAGTGAATTCAAGATGCTTGCACAAAAGACTTTTCCAACAGGCATGGCACAGTGAATGCTAAAATGCAAGTATGTATTAACAAAAGATAATATTCAGACTCATTCTTTGTGTAGATTTCCTTACAGTCTTTAGCAGTAGCATCTGAAAGATTCAAGTTAGAAGGACACTACACATAGCAATAGAATAAACTATCTCTGAAGCAGACTCATACAAAGTGTGCTTCTAAAGTTCAAAGGAAATAGAAATAATATTGGACAATGTTGATTTATTAGAAGAAATGTTCTGCTATGTATAATGTGGTTTACAAAGAATCATAGCAATCCAAATCTTTCATGGAAATGAAAGGTATTTGGACAATGGGCTCATTTTGTTATGATTCCTAATTCACTCATCACAAACCATTTAAATCAGTTATAAGTACATGGAGGGAGCTATATTTTGTGTACATTTCATTCAAGGAATGATTGGGATCCTTTCAAGGAGATACCTCTCATTGTATTGTTTGGTGTTGTTTTTTTTACTATTTATCATACTAACATTCTTTAAAGACTAATAGATCCTTCATTAAGGAGATCACTGTTTTGAGGTGTCATGCTTGAAAACGCACAATGAATTGGTCATTAAGAAAATTCAACCAGGCAGAAAGGACATAAGAACAACTGGTAGTCTCTTCTAATGACTCAGGAACAAAGTTAACAGAATCAGCTTTCACTTACAAGCTATTTAATATTTGCAGCACTGGCATTAATTCTCCAAACACTAAATAAATAAATGAAAAAGCATCTACCTCAGAAGGGTATTTACACCTTTGATGCTTTTCACACAATGGTTCTTCAAGAAAATAGACCTATTCCCATAGTGATGATTTATTCTCCTTTTTTTTCTTCTTTGTATTATAAACTATCATGAATCTTAATCAAATATTGAAGTAATTATACTACTTCTGTGATTACTTAAATATTTATATATATGTTTTATAAAGCACATATTTAAGACTTACAATACTTATATAGGAAAATTCATAGTATTTTTCCTTAAAATCTCATTATATGATTGTTTTTAATTATAGAATGGCTCTGACTTACTTGTCCAGTGTTATAAAAAGGCATTTTGTTGATCAAATCCAGACTTACCAGGACATCTTAAAACAGTAACTCAAAGTCCTAGATTTGCTTTAAATAATAATTCTGTATAAGAGAAAAAATATCATCCATAAAGTTAGTAGAAATTATTTATTTGCACTTGCCCCCCACCATCCTTAGGTTAAAGGTGGAATGAATATTGGTTAAAAAAAAGTTCCAAGGATCAATTGTAAATTTGTCTAAAATAACTCTAATTTTTAATTCTGAGCTTCTGTAAGGCCAAAAAACTTCAAAGACAAAAGGCTCGAAGAGATCATAAGAAACAAAAAGTTTAAAAAAGTAAGTTAAGGCATGACTGGGTAAGTAATAAGGTTCATCCAGTTCTGTCTCAGACAGTGGCATTGAAAATAGTAGTAGAACATAGCATGTCCCCATTTCCTTTTTATCAAGGCTAAAGATGATGCTGTTCAGGAGTTACATGTGCTTGCAATCGAAGCATTCTTTCAACTGGAAAAAATATATACTTAGCTTTAGCTGAAGTCTTGCCTTTCCAGGAAACTCCATGTAATTGATTATTAATTAGCCAATCAAAAACATTTATCAATAGCATACTACATGCTAGACATGAAGAATGCTGTTGTGAAGACCACAGTTACTTTCCTTTTAGCTGAGAAAGAAGAAAAGTGGGACTGAAAAGTGAAAATCTATGTAATGGAGAGAGCTTACTGGAATAGTTTTCTCAAATGATTGTTCTGAGGGTTGATGCTACAAATTAGCCCCTGAAGAAAACGTATCAAGGAAAGACTAATCTCTCTCAAAGTGGTTACTGGACTTGTCTACTCTCGTTTCAATTTATTTGCCCTTAGATTTTTCCTTATTGTGTGCTGCTTGGAAAAAGAATTCCCCAGAGCCTCTGGAGGGCAGGGACTATTTTTACATCTATAAACCCAGTGTTTAGAAAAGTGACCAACGCATATTGCTTACTAAATGTTTGGTGAATTGTATTGAATTATTGACTTAAGTGAATTATCTATGATCAAATACTCATTAGTGGAATATCCAGGAAATAGAAAGTAGGTCTCCTGACCATAATCAAGCAGCCACAGATGGCAGGTTCTCTTAGTGATAATAACTATTCTTCTATTGGAGTGATTTATAGAAGCTTCAGGATAAACTGAATCTTTCCAGAAGACTAGACTGTATGTATATGTGTATAGATGCTTATATATATATATTATATATTTATATGCACATTCTTATATATAATTTTAAAGCATGATTAGTAGGTTGGAAGGACACAATTTTTTAAGGCCCACCAGGGAAGAGCAAAATTTTCCTCAAGGGCAGGATAGAGAAAAGGACCCTCAAGACATCCCCAAAAGATGACATAGGCATTTGAGTCGACTAGTTGGGTGATACAGAGATAGCTACCAAGAAGGCTAGTAGAGAAAAATCATATAGAGATAGAGATGACTTATACAGATATAAAGGTGGAGAAAAAAGAGGCAAAGAGAAGCAGAAAGAGAAAGAGATCGAAAGACAGAGACAGAAAGAGATAAAGAGAGAGCCTTTTCACAGTTACTAGCTCCTAGGTTTTTTGTCTTTACAGTATTGCATCCACTGACTTGGGGGGGAGGGCAGTTAATTTCTTATTAAATCATTTTAATTCTCAAAGCCATAGACAGCTCAATCCTGATCTGCATTGAAGGAAGCTTCTACACCAAGCAAGAGCTATGAGATCCTAGATCTGTATGGAAACATTCAATAAACAACAGCCATTATAATGCAATGATAATACATATTTATATATATATATATATATATATATATATATATATGTACATATATATATATATATATCCATGCTATGGCCTGGGTACTGCTCAGTTATATGAGTCTATAGTCATAAATATTATTCAGCTATGTATATATAAGACACATGAAGCTAAGTATACATGACAAATGTATTTATAAGACATAAGTAAGTATGCATAGATGCATTGTATGCATATATATTCATAACTCCCAAATCCCTAAATACCATGTAATTCAAACAGACCAAATAGTGCTAACAGGCAAAATCTATAAATAATCTTAAAACACTGAGCTTAGTTTCTAGGATAATCAAATAATATGAAATTGCATTTGTTTTGGGACTGTTCGGGTTAAACACTATTCCCTGCATGCTATATAAGATGCCTTTGATTTTCCAGCTTGTTTTAAATAAATAGTTCCATCAAAATAGAATGGCCTTAACTTTAAACCCTGGGAATAAACAAATAGTCTCAATCAATGGCACTGAGATATCCTTCTAACATTTTTCAAAAGCCTAAGAAAAGAAATGTTTTCCTGCCTACAACACTGTCAGAAATAGCCTTTGGCACATATTTAACTAGGACTTTTCAAAGATTGTGGGAAAATTCAGCAGGGAAAAAATCATAATCAGAATAGCCCATACTACTGTGAAGACCACCGCTACTTTCAGGTCAGAAGTAGAAAGAGAAGGAGGGAAGGACCATGCTCATCAGAAGGCAATACCTAAGGGCACACCCTCAAAAAGATATTTATCCAATAAAGCAAAAGAAGAAAATTAATTACAAGTGTAGGGTTGTTTCCTCCCTTGCTTATTGGGGTACATTGTGTTTGAAGTGTATGTGTGTGAGTGTGTGTGTGTGTTTTCAAGAAAGTATAGTATAACAAAATAATATTCTTTAAATCATTTGGGTTGCAAAAGAACAAAAATCAATATAAAATACTCTAAGAAAATTTATTATTGAAATTACTAAAAAAACACATTTTATCGATACAACAATCTTGAAATATATACAATAAGGACTACACTATAGTAAAGGTAGAATGTATTCACTCTAAACAAACTTAGACCTTTCAACTGACATACTTAAAAATGGCCTATTAAGCTAAATAGACTGAGCTATAATATGTTTAAAAGTAGTTTTATCAACTCAGCAATCACTCCTTAGCTCAGCAATCAATTTAACAATCACCCCTTACCTTTCTTTCTGAATAAAACAAGATCCCATAACAGATAGATAAAACATTTATTAAACTTTTGCTATGTCATAGACACTGGGAATATAAATACAAGGAAAAATATGTATCATGTAGAACAAGATGGAAAACTCTGAAGAAAATGGGAGTATAGTCAGGAAAGAAGTGAGGAAACATGTCTAGGGAATTTCCTGAAACCATAGTCAAGGATAGAACTCACTGAGTAAAAAAGAGGGGGGGGAAAGAGGAAGAGGGAGAGAGAAGTTCATTATCTAAATTAAATTTAATATTAAATTTTTGTTTTCAAAATATTAATATACTTAATAATTGCTATTGTCATAGCTAGGGTTTATATATCATTTCTAGGTTTAAAATTACTTTTACATATTACTATGAATAAAGCTAAAGCTTAAGACATATAATCCCATAGTAAGGGAATATCACTTCTCATTTTGATACCTTCAATTAATGTCACCTTCAAAATGCTCCATGAATTCATACAATTTTTTTAGAACTTTGGTATAAAAATTTGTTGTGTGGCTAGCAGTAATGTCTGGAATGCTGTGTTATTCAGGAAATACCCAAAGAAAATATTGTATTACAGTATCACAACCACGCAAATGTCTGGTCACTCATGTGCTAAATCTGATTCATAAGTATAAGATGGTAACTACAGACCTGTGTAAACACTATGCACTATTTTTCAACGTGAACAATAAGAAAACACATTTTAAAATCAAATCACTTATTAAAGCACTGGAAAATGTGCATGCCTTGCAATTCAGTGTTGGTATAGTCCTCCATTCAAAAGATTAGCTATGGTATGTGATAGAAAAAAAACTAAATATTCACTAATAAAGATTTTTTGTAGTTGTTATTTAGAAAATACAATATGAGCCCATTATAACAAAACTCATTATTTAATGGACTTAGTTTTAGAGTGAGTCATATCATGCTTTCTGAAACAGAACAAGTAGTACAGTAAAATGCAGCTTTAATAATAGCTCAGAGAGGAAATAAAGCATAGTAGATAATGAATCAACTTTGAAGAAAATCTGGGTTCAAGATCTCTCTCTAATATATTCTAACTCTGAAACTTAAACTTAATCACTTAAACTTTTAGTGCACCCAAAACTCTCTCAGCTGACAAATTGCAGAAAACACTAAAGATCTGCATGGATCAGTATGTTTGAATCCCACTCCAAATACTTAATGGATGTGTGACCCCAGGCAATTCATTTATTCTGTCTCAGCCTCAGTTTCTTCCATTGTAAAATGAAAATATTAATACTATCTCCCTCACAAAATTGTTATGAAGACCAAATTAGACAACATATTAAGTGGTTTTTTTTAACTTTAAAATGCTATGTAGACCTTAGCTATAACAATTATAATTAGAAGCATTTTCCTCAGCTGAAATTTTATAATCTAATGTAATCACAAGGAAGGGTCCTAAAAAATTAGTTTTTGGAATAAATATTCTTCCTACCCTCAACTTTAGAATCATAAGATGATTCCATTTCCATAGAACTGGATCTTTAAGAGATCTCAGAAATTTTCTATTATAAGTATTCATTTCATAAAGAAAGATAAAGATCAAGACAAAGACCAAGATGCTGAGGGACATAAACAAGATCACATATGTAGGATAAAACTGAGTGGGAAAAAAAGAAAAAGAAAAAAAGGAAAAAAACTGAGTGGGGATTTAAAGCCAAGGTCTTTTATTCTCCTGTAATAATACTCTTACATATTCTGCGTGGCATCCTCTTTTTTTTCTCTCTGTGAAGATGCATAAAACATTTTTAAGACACTTACAGTGTTTACTTTTTAAAAAAATAAACTCTCATTTAAAAGTAAAGTCCTAGCAACTTTAATCTGTTTTAAAAAGAAAATAAGGTCTAATGATGTATCTTTCCCAAGGTGACAATCAGTGACCTAAGAAACATACTCATACAGAGGCAGTCTAATCATTAAACTGTGCCATTCAGCTAGAATGACTTTCCTTTTAACCTTTCTGTTTTTTTTTATTAAAGTCTGTGCAACTTTTGTAAGAGAAAAAGAATTTTCTTTTGTTTTAGGGAACTTCCTGTCTCCTACCCA
>JAJPUD010018888.1:17417-27446 GCA_023553655.1 Myrmecobius fasciatus | reverse complement strand
TTCTCCTTCTCCTTCTCCTTCTCCTTCTCCTTCTCCTTCTCCTTCTCCTTCTCCTTCTCCTTCTTCTCCTTCTTCTCCTTCTTCTCCTTCTCCTTCTTCTCCTTCTCCTTCTTCTCCTTCTCCTTCTTCTCCTTCTTCTCCTTCTCCTTCTTCTCCTTCTTCCTTCTTCTTCTTCCTTCTTCTTCTTCTTTGTTCTTCTTCATTCTTCTTCTTCTGCCTTCTTCTTCCTTCTCCTTCTTCCTTCTCCTTCTTCTTCTTCTTCCTTCTCCTTCTTCTTCCTTCTCCTTCTTCTTCCTTCTTTCTTCTTCTTCCTCCTCCCTCTCAGTTTCTTCCTCCTCCCCCTCAGTCTCTTCCTCCTCCTCCCCCTCAGTCTCCTCCTCCTTCCCCTCTCCCTCCCTTTCTCCCCCCACCCCCTCTTTCTTCCTCTCCTTTCCCCTCTCCTATCACTCTTTGTTTCTTCATTTCTTCCCTACCTCCACCTCCAATGGCATCATAGAACTAGAAGATCAAATCTCTGTCCTGGAGGAGTTTGTAAATTAAATAAAAAACATAAATGAATATTTATACTAATGCAAATGACAAACATACCCATCTGTGCATAACCAATTACAGCTGCCTAGAGATAGGTATGGTATGAGTAACTAAAGGTTGCAAGAATGATTGCAGTCAGGGGGGATTAATCAAGAATTGTAAGTAACCCAAATAACACTACTGCAAGGGAGTCTCTAGGGAGACAGTATGATTCCAGGCTTAAACAGTTCCTATCTCTGTGACCTTGGACAAGCCATTTAATTCCTATGAGCCGCAATTCCCTTCTCTACAAAGTCACACTAAGTATTTTACAGGATTATTGTGAGCAAAGGGTTTGGTGAACTGCAAAACACAGTATAAATGGGAATTGTAGCCATGCTGCTGCTGCTGAATGCAGAGGATGATGATGGTGGAGATAGAAACTCATCAGCATTTACGAAAAATGTTGGAGAAACTTCTCAATGGTTAGATAAACAATCTAGGTTCCTAGAAATGAGCCCATTCACTAATAACTAGGTCCAATAATAACAGTACATTCTCAGTGTAGACCCCTCACACTGGCTTTAGAGACTGAAACCTGGGTTTATATCTCTGATGAGTCCTTCCCTCTCTGGGCTTCAGTTTCCTCATTTAGAAAATTCCTTCTAGCTTTAAAGTTATGATCTCAACATAACAAAAAATAACATATAAGCATATGACTCTTTAAAGGTATACAGAGCACTTAATCTCATTTGTTCCTCACAATGATATTATGAGGAAGAAATTATTATACTTCCCATTTTACAGATGAAGAAACTGAGATTCATAGGTTTTAAGTGACTTGTCTTCTTTCTATATAGCTTATATGTACATCATTGTTTGCATGTCTTCTCTCTTATTAGAATATGAGCTCTTGGGAGTAAGAGACTCTCATTTGCCTTAGTAATGTGCCTGGTACACAGTATGTGCTAAATAAATGGTTATTGACTCATTTGATTCATTAACCAAAGTCACACAGTAAGTATTTGACAGAGGTTTCTGACCCAGGTCTTCCTAATATATGCCCCAATATTCCAACTGCCATACCACACTGCCTGTCCTTTGCAAATGTTTAAATTCTACAAAGAAATAATAACTGCAGCTGATTGAAGCCTACTATTTTCACCTTTTTATTTTTCTGGGATTTTTTTCTTGTGGATTTTCTCTTTTGTTCTGATTTTTCTCTCCCAACATGATTCATGTGGAAATGTGTAAAAAATGAATGCACATGTAAAAAAATTAAAAAGAAAAAATAATTACTGCAAAATTACAGTCATGATCTCTTGGAAAATCTTTTACTCCGCTCCTAAAATGAGTCTTCTTCCTCTCTATAACAGATAACAGACTGCTCTGTGGTCCAATCTTTGATCACCTAGGCTACAAGCATCCTTGCTTCTCAAGGACTATTATCTCCCCTCTAGGCCATTTAAAGTATGTTTCAAGAAGCTAATCTTTCTCTTCCATGCTTATACAATTATAAAATCATAAGATCAGAGATTTTGAACTGATAGGGATGTTAGAAGGCATCAAATCAAACTTAATAGATAAGGAAACTGAGGCACAAAGAGTAACAGTCAATTGCCCAGGGACACACAACTAGTAAATGTTTGAGGCCAGATTTGAGCTCAGATATTCCTGACCTTAGGCCCAGCATTTTATCCCCTAAGCAAGTCACTTGATCTTATTTGCCTTAGTTTCCTCTTTTATAGAAAATAGAAATGGAAAACCACTGTAGTATCTTTGCTAAGAAAATTCTAAACGGGGGCATGGAGTCAGAAATAACTAAACATCAGCAGTTCCCTCTTTCAACTGACATCCTTTTTCATTCTTGTTTTTAGTTTGCCCTCTTTTCCAGTTATAGAAATTAATCTGGAGCACATCAGTCAAGTCCTGGCCATTTAATCTGCTTCCTTCTCCTTTAAATTTGGTCTTTGGTCAAGCTAAGGTCTTCTAATAGGTCTCAGTTTAACTGAGGCAACATTCAAACAGTATTTAAGGTTAGGTAACAAATAAGGTAGAAAATAATCTAGGAGGCAAAAACCCATAAAGGTCTGGCCAAAACAGAAACAATTTCTATTTACATTCACTCTGAGCCAATCAAGGCCCAAATAATGACTAAGTGGGGCTTGGGCTGGTCAATCAGTGACAACCAGAATAAATTGGGTTTAAGGCATAGTAGTCAAACTGAGACCTGTTTAAAAAAAAAAAAAAAAACTAAGTTTAAAAAGGTCTCCCATTTCATCCAAGGTCACTTTCAATCATTCTGATCTATATCTGGCCACTGGAAGCAGATGGGTCCAGACCTTGCACAGCCCTCCCTCACTTAAGTCCAATCACTTGTGTGTCATGGCATCACCTTTCTGATGTCATGGACCTCTTTTAGAAGGAAGGACAAACAACAACCTCTGTAAATAGGAATAGAAGCTGCTGATTTAGAACTATGCCCAAAGAGTTATCAAACTGTGCATACCCTTTGACTCACCATTGATTCTACCAGGCCTATATCCCAAAGAGATCTTAAAGGAAGGAAAGGGCCCCACATGTGCAAGAATGTTTGTGGCAGCCCTTTTTGTAGTAGCTAGAAACTGGAAACTTGAATGGATGCCCATCAATTGGAAAATAGCTGAATAAATTATGGTATATGAATGTTATGGAATATTGTCCTGTTAGAAATGACCAGCAGGATGATGTCAGAGAGGTCTGGAGAGACTTGCATGAACTGATGCTGAGTGAAATGAGCAGAACCAGCAGATCATTGTACATGGCAACAGCAAGATTATACAATGAACAATTCTGATGGACAGGCAACAATGAGATGATTCAGACCAGCTCCAATTGTTCAGTGATGAAAAGAGCCATCTACACCCAGAGAAAGGACTGGGGGAACTAAGAGTGGTTTACAACAGAGCATTTTCACTCTTTTGTTGTTGTTTGCTTGCATTTTATTTTCTTCATAATTTTTTTCTGGTTTGATTTGATTTTTCTTGTACAGCAAGATAATTGTATAAATATGTATTATATATTGGATTTAACATATATTTCTACAATGTTTAACATATATTAGACTATTTGCCATCTAGGGGAGGAGATAGGAGAAGGGAGGAAGGAGAAACTGGAACACAAGGTTTTGCAAATGCTAATGGTGAAGAATTATCCATGCATATGTTTTGAAAAATAAGAAGCTTAATAAAAATAAAATAAAATAAAAGTAATAGAAGCTGCTCTATTGGAGACCCAACTGGAATTGGACCACTGGCCAACACAGCTCTTTTTCTTTCTTGTCTTTTTTTTTTTTTTAATTTTCTTTTCCTTCTCTTCCCTCAATCCACACAGAGTATCTACCTTTACCTGCAGGTGTTCTGCCTAAAGGAATATAAATTTTGATCCCTAAAGCCTCACCAGATATCTTGGGATTTATGTACTAGGACCCCGCCTTAAATCCAAATCAGTCTGGCTCTCAATGATTGATCAACAATAGGTCCTAGGTCAAGCTCATTTGGTCATTGTTTGGGTCCTGATTAGTTCAGAGTAAATTTAAATAGCAGTTGCTTCTCTTTTGGCCAGAAATCAGAGGATCTTTCCCTCCCAGATTGGCTAGGGTGTTTTGTTTTATTAATTAAGTAAAAGAGGCCATTCTCTGCCTCATTTATTACCTTGCCTTAATCACTGGTTGGGGGTTGCCTCAGTCAGACTTTAACTCCTTAACAAGTTTCACTTTAATTTAAAAAGGCCAAGGTCTCCCACTATTATCTGGAACCATCTCCAGTCATTCTGATCAACAAATTGCCACTCTGACCCCGATGGCTCTGAAGGAAAAAGGGAGACTAGTGATTTTACAGATCCTCTTTTACTTAAATACAATTCACTTGCATGTCATGGCATCCCCTCCCTGAAGTCATGGTCCTCTTTGAGAAAGAAGGACAAACAATCCTTTAAAAATCCACTTCAGACTTCTTGAGCCTTTCCTTTGTGTGCCTTTCAATACAAGCTCTGATTTCTCCTATTCTGTCCAGACCTGTTTACTAGCCCCTCCCTTTATTCCCTTCTCTCATTCCCAACCATAGACTTTCTTTCCTAATACACCCATGCCTGAAGCTACCATCTCCTAATTTGTATGCCAGGCTATTATCCACTCCTCTTTCAAACTCTTCCTTAATAATCACTGCTTCACAAAATCCTCTTTTTAACCTTCTTTAGTCACTCTCTATATGTCCCCAAAAGGAGAAAAGGAAAAAAAAAATGATTAAAATACATTTTATGTTTATATTACATCTTTTATCTGGAAATCTCACAGACATCTAAACATCACTCCATGAATAACAGCCCAAAATGGAATGGGCTGCCTTTGAAGAAATGGACTATCCTTCACCAGAAATTCCCAAAGAATGAATCATTACTTCTTTGGGGGTGGTACAAAGGAGTTTCTCAATCATATACAGGTTGAGTTAGAAGAGGTTTGTGTTCTCTTACCCCTCAGAAAATACAATAAGGTGTGTGTAGATGTACAGGTGTGTACACGTATATACATATATACATATAATGATACATGCATGTGCATGTATGTATACACATATAGAGCCCTCCCTCACTTAAATCCAATTCATTTGTATATATATGTACATATATGTGTATTTCAATGCAAATTTACAGATAACCTGAGGGAAAGACCTTTCCACCAACAAAGGGAAACTTTTCCTATACACTGTCATTTAATCAATTTATTAAATTCAATTTATTCACTATTATTTAATCAATTCAAGCATTTATTAAGCTTTCACTATATGTCAAGTACTGTGCTAACTGCTTTGTATACAAAGACAGGCAAAAGTATGGTTCCTATCCTGAAGGAGCTTTCATTCTAACATGCAAATAATTATGTACATTTGAGCTCCAGACATTAGACTATAAGCTCCTTGAGGCTAAGGACTGTCTTTTTTTGCTCCCTGAGCTTAGCATAGTACTTTGAACATAGTAGGTACATAATAACTGTTTTTTTTTCATTGGTAGATATATACAATGGAAATCGAAGGCAATTTCTGAGGGAAAACATATTAGCCATTTGGCATACTAAGAGGCATTTTTCTTAGAGGTTAACTTATTAACTTTATTATTCATTAGCAATTTATTATTAATTAGTCTTTAAAATTAGCTTCAGTCACTTATCAGGGAGAATAAGAGATTGAAACAGGAGCTGGGAGCTGGGAAAACACTGAAGAGAGATTTTTTTTCCTATATCACATCTTTGTCTAGCATCAGCCCTGCCTAACCCCTTTCCTTGAAAGTATTAAAAACAAAAACAAAAAAAAAGTGCCTTATATAGTTCAGAAATCATAGTACCTCGTTTTTTTATAACACCATAAGGCTTGTAAAGCAATGGTGAATTGATATCAGAATTTGTCGATGATGATGATCAATGTGTCCACCAAAGTTTTAAATAGTTGTATACCTACCTACTGAAACTTCCATTTCATACTCCTCATGATCATTTGGAATTTTGGTAAAAATACAGTTTGCTACTTCCATCTCTGGTTCATTTTATAAATGAGGAAACTGAGGGAAATGGTTAAGTGACTTGCCCAGGATCACACTAGTATGTGTCTGAAGCCATTTGAATTCAGGTCTTCCTAACTTCAGACTCAGAGCTCCATGCACTGAGCTTTCTGCTGTCCCCACGAGGCATATAATGTTAACCTAATTTCCAACTTAAGATGAGGAAACAGAATTTCAGAAAGTTTTGAGTCCTGTTCCTGATTTCCAGACAGCAAAACCTCTCTGTCACTATTTTCCTTCTGGAACTTTCCTCAGCCCTTGGGATCTCCTCAGCTAGGAACATTCAATGATTCCCCACAGCTTTTTCCACCCAGAATATTCTGTGAGATGCACCCTCTTCTCCCCTTGGTTTGTTCCTCTAAGGCTTCCGTTTTATAGAGTGCTTTCAATGTTGCTAATTCTAATACCTTCATTCCCCACTCCAGCCTTATAGCTCCCCCCCCCATTCAGCTCCCTTTTGTGTGTTGTCTTCCCCCATTAAAAAGTATCTCTTTGGGGCAGACAATCCTTTTTTTTGCTTATAGTTGAATCCCCAGTGACTGGATAATAATAAGCACTTAACAAATTATTCCTTCCTTCCCTGCTTAAATGACTTGCCCAGGTCATTCAACTTTTAAATGGAGGATCCAATCTGAATCAATCCAAAATCTTCTTTTTTGTTTTGTTTTGTTTTGTTTTGTTTTTATTAAAGCTTTTTATTTGTATAACATATGTATGGGTAGTTCCCCAGCATTGATCTTTACAAAGCTTTCCATTACAAGTTTTACCCCCAGTCCCCTCCCCTCCCCTAGATGGCAGGAAGTCCACTACATGTTAATTATATTAAAATACTTGACAAGTTGTGCAAGAAAACTACTATCTACAAGAAGAAAAAAAAGAAAATCAGAGAAAGGAAACACAATGCAAGCAAACATCAATAATGAGCATGAAAATGTTATATTGTGGTCAATATTTCACATCCCTCTCTCTGGGTGTATATGGCTTTCTTCACTGAACAATTGGAACTGGTTTGAGAAAATTCTTTGTTGCAGAGACCCATGTCCATCAGAATTGATCATCATGTAATGTTGTTGCCGTGTATAATGATCTCCTGGTTCTCCTCATTTCACTCAGCATCAGTTCATGCAAGTCTCTCCAGGCCTCTCTGAAATCGTCCTGCTGGTCGTTTCTTACAGAACAATAATATTCCATAACATTCATATACCATAATTTGTTCAGCCATTCTCTAATTGAAGGGCATCCCTTCAGTTTCCAGTTTCTAGCCACTACAAAAAGGGCTGCCACAAACATTCTTGCACAGATGGGTCCCTTTCCCTCCTCTAAGATCTCTTTGGGATATAGGCCCAAGAGAAACACTGCTGGGTCAAAGGGTATGCACAGTTTGATAACTTTTTGAGCATAGCTCCAAATTACTCTCCAGAATGGTTGGATCCGTTCACAGTTCCACCAACAATGTATTAGAGTCCCAGCTTTCCCACATCCCCTCCAACATTCATCATTATCTTTTCCTGTCATTTTAGACAATCTGACAGGTGTGTAGTAGTACCTCAGAGTTGTCTTAATTTGCATTTCTCTGATCAATAGTGATTTGGAGCAACCTTTCACATGACTAGAAATGGTTTTAATTTCATCATCTGAAAATTGTCTGTTCATATCCCTTGACCATTTATCTATTGAAGAGTGGCTTGAATTCTTATAAATATGAGACAATTTTCTATATATTTTAGAAATGAGGCCTTTATCAGAACCATTAAATGTAAAGATGATTTCCCAATTTGATGCTTCCCTCCTAATCTTGTCTGCATTAGTTTTGTTTGTACAGAAACTTTTTAACTTAATATAATCAAAATTATCTATCTGGTGTTCAATTAGGAGTTCCAGATCTTCTTTGGACATAAATTTATTCCATCTCCACAGGTCTGAGAAGTAAACTATACTATGTTCCTCTAATTTACTTATAATAGCACTTTTTATATCCAAATCATGAACCCATTTAGATCTTATCTTGGTATGTGGTGTGATATGTGGGTTAAGCCCTAATTTCTTCCACACTAGTTTCCAATTTTCCCAGCAGTTTTTGCTGAATAGTGAGTACTTATCCCAAAAGCTGGGGTCTTTGGGTTTATCAAACACTAAATTGCAAAAGTTATTACCTAGATTGTCCTGATATCCTATCCTATGCCATTGATCAACTGCTCTATTTCTCAGTCAGTACCAAATGGTTTTGATGATCACTGCTTTAAAATATAGTTTTAGATCTAGTACAGCAAGGCCACCTTCATCTGCCTTTTTTTTTCACTAATTCCCTTGAAATTCTTGACCTTTTGTTCTTTCAAATGAACTTTACTACTATTTTTTCTAGATTTTTAAAATAATTTCTTGGGAGTTTGATTGGTATGGCACTAAATAAGTAGATTAGTTTGGGTAGTATTGTCATTTTTATTATATTCGCTTGGCCTACTCATGAGCACTTCATGTTTTTCCAATTGACTAGGTCTGATTTTATTTGTGTGGAAAGCGTTTTGTAGTTTAGTTCATATAGTTTGACTTTTCCTTGGCAGATAGATTCCCAAATATTTTATACTATCACCCATTATTTGGAATGGAATTTCTTTTTGTATCTCTTGCTGCTGAACTTTGTTGGTAATATATAAAAATGCTGATGATTTATGTGGATTAATTTTGAATCCTGCCACTTTGCTAAAGTTGTGAATTGTTTCTAGTAGTTTTTTAGTTGAGTCTCTAGGGTTCTCTAAATATACCATCATGTCATCTGCAAAGAGTGATAATTTGGTTTCTTCATTACCTACTCTAATTCCTTTTATCTCTTTTTCTTCTCTTATTGCCAAACCTAACATTTCTAATACAGTATTAAATAGTAATGGTGACAGTGGGCAGCCTTGTTTCACTCCTGATCTTATTGGGAATGGTTCTAGTTTGTCTCCATTACATACAATGCTTGCTGATGGTTTTAAGTAGATGCTACTAATCATTTTAAGGAAGAGCCCATTTATTCCTATACTCTCTAGTGTTTTTAATAGGAATGGGTGTTGGATTTTATCAAATGCTTTTTCTGCATCTATTGAGATAATCATATGGTTTTTGTTAGTTTGGTTATTAATATACTTGATTATGCTGATAGTTTTCCTAATATTGAACCAGCCCTGCATTTCTGGTATAAATCCAACATGGTCATAGTCTACTATCCTGGGGGTGACTTTCTGTAATCTCATTGCTAATATCTTATTTAAGATTTTTACATCAATATTCATAAGGGAAATTGGTCTATAGTTTTCTTTCTCTGTTTTCACCCTACCTGGTTTAGCTATCAGCACCATATCATAGATATGGTATCATAGAAGGAATTTGGTAGTATACCTTCTGTCCCTATTTTTTCAAATACTGTGTATAGTATTGCAATTAATTGTTCTTTGAATGTTTAGTAGAATTCACATGTAAATCCATCTGGCCCTGGAGATTTTTTCTTAGGGAGTTGGTTAATAGCTTGTTCTATTTCTTTTTCTAATATGGGGCTATTTAAATAATTTATTTCCTCTTATGTTAACCTGGGCAGTCTATATTTTTGTAGATAATCCTCCATTTCATTTAGATTATCAAACTTACTGGCATAAAATTGGGCAAAATAACTCCTAATTATTACTCTAATTTCCTCTTCATTGGAGGAAAGTTCTCCTTTATTCATTTTTGAGACTAACAAATTGATTTTCCTCTTTCCTTTTTCTTATCAAATTAACTAAAAGCTTATCTATTTTGTTGGTTTTTTTGTAAAACCAACTCTTAGTTTTATTTATTAAATCAATAGTTTTCTTATTTTCAATTTTATTAATTTCCCCTTTTATGTTTAGAATTTCCAATTTGGTATTTAATTGAGGGTTTTTAATTTGTTCTTTTTCAAGTTTTTTTTTAATA
>JAJPUD010018888.1:0-17017 GCA_023553655.1 Myrmecobius fasciatus | reverse complement strand
TTTACCTTCATCCTATATGTGTCACTATGTTTTAGATGTGTTTCTTGTAGATAAAATATTGTAGGATTCTGGTTTTTAATGCAGTCTGATATCCTCTTCCACTTTATGGGAGAGTTCATCCTATTCACATTCACAGTTAGAATAACTAATTCTTTATTTCCTGCCATCTTATTTACCCAAGTTATGTTTTTCCCTTTCCTTTCCCCTTTCTCCCTTCCCCCCTCCTTAGTATTTTGCTTTTGATGACCCCCTGCCCCAAACAAATACTCTACTCTTTAGATCCCCTCCCCCTTTTTTTACTCCTTTCCCCTGATTCTTCTATTTTCCCTTCTATTAATTTATCCCTTTCTTTTCCTCCTTTCCCTTCCACTTCCCTCTAGCACCAGACAACTTTCTCTGTGAAATCAAGTGTCTGATATACACTTTTAGAGCCCAGTCTGATGAGATGAGAGTAAGATTTACACAATGCTCATCTCCCTCCCTTCTTTCTCTCAATTATATTAGGTTTTCTTTGCCTCTTTATGAGATTTTACCTTATTTTATCTCCTTTTTTTTAAATCTTATTTTACCACATTTTCCCTCTTTCCCCCAGTATGATAGCCTTTCCCCCCTCTAGTTTTCTTTTTCATATTATCGAAGTAATATCTAATTATACCCCCAATCTATAAGTATCCCCATAGTAGAAATAAAATTCTCAAGAGTCCTTTCCTTTTTACCTTTTTTTAATGCTTCTCTTGAGTTCTGTGTTTGGAGGTCGAATTTTTTGTTCAGATCTGGTCTTCTCATTAGAAATAGGTGAAATTCATCTATATCATTAAATGACCATCTTCTTCCCTGGAGGATGATGCTCATTCTAGCTGGATAGGTTATTCTTGCCTGTAATCCAAGTTCCTTTGCCTTTCGGAATATCTGGTTCCAGGCCCTTTGGTCCTTCAATGTAGAGGCTGACAGATCCTGTGTGATTCTAATTATAGATCCTCGGTATTTGAATTGTTTCTTTCTAGCTGCTAGGAAAATCTTTTCCTTGGTGCGATAGTCCTGAAATTTAGCCACGATATTCCTTGGGGTTTTAATTTTGGGGTTTCTTTCAGGAGGTGATTGGCAAATTCTTTCAATGGTGATTTTGCCTTCTGATTCTACAACATCAGGGCAGTTTTCTTTCAGGATTTCCTGGAAGATAGTGTTTAGATTCTTTTTTTCATCATGGCTTTCAGGAAGTCCAATAATCCTTAGATTGTCTCTCCTAGATCTATTTTCCAAGTCAGTTGTTTTTCCTAGGAGATATTTCATATTTTCTTCTATTTTTTCATTTTTTTTGTTTTTGTTTGACTGATTCTTGAAGTCTTATTGAGTCATTCACTTGCATTTGTTCAATTCTTATTTTTAAAGTGTTTTCTTCAGTTACCTTTTTAGCTCCTTTTCTAACTGGCCAATTTGTTCATTGCACTCTTTTTTCACTTCACTAATTTCATTTTTCAGTGCATTATTGTCTATTTCCAATTCACCAATTTTGTTTTTCAATAAATTGGTGTCTTTTTCATATCTCTTTTGCAAGGTATTATATCCTTCTTGCACTGAACTCAGTTTATTTTCCCATTTATCATCCAGCTCTTTTTTGAGATTCTTTATGCAATCTTCCAGAAAGGCTTTTTGAAAAGGGGACCAGGTATATCTCCCTTGATGACTTCCTCTGGATTTACTTTGTCTACAGGTACCTCAGGATCTGGAGTCTGCCTTTCTTTCTCTCCATTAAAGCTGTCTATGGTAAGAGCTCTCTTCTGCTTCTTACTCATTTTTTATTTATTTATTTATTTTAAAAGCTTGGGGTCTGTGCAAAGCAGAGAAGCAGAGGCTGTGTTAGTTTGCCTTGGGGCAATTCCACTAATTAACTTCTGGTGCCGGGTTGGTTGGGCTAGGACCTTGTGTTAGCAATGGGTTACAAACTGCCTTTTACAAAAGGCAGCTCTGCCAGAGCACCTGCCTGCAATCAGGGCAGAGTGTCCGGAGTGCCTCAGAAACTCTCACCAGCTGTTTTGAGTTTCTGCCACACTGAGCCCCGCCCAGTTTCCTGCCTCTCCTGGACTAAGGGCAAAGTGCTCACTCCCACTGCTCACCCCCTCTGCCCGACTGAAACAGACCTTTATGAAGTTCTTCAAAGGTAATTTCAGCAAGCAGAATTTCTTAGTCCAAATATTTCTGGATTCGTTGACTTAAAGATCAATTCAGAGGCTTATTTTACTGTTGACTTGAGAGAAGGTCAGAGGAGGACACAGAGAGTTGCTCACTCCACCATCTTGGCTCTGCCCCTCAATCCAAAATATTCTTAACTTAGTCTTGCGATTTCCTTCCTATGTGATCTTTGGAAAGTCAACTGAGCCTTTATTTCTCCATCTATAAAATGAGGTGGTCATATCAGATGATTTTTAATCTCCTTTCTAGCTCTAAATCCTACATTCCTATTACTAAATCTGAATTGACCTCTGTAATAAACAAGGTTCCAAAACCTATACAATGATAAGAGGCGTTAACATGATAATGTACCACCTACATGCTATTGTCTCCTGACAATACTTTACACATCAGCACAGCATATTCTTCCACTTATTGTAACTGCCTGTTCCCAATTTTCTTTCCATCTTTCTTCTTGGTTGCCTTGAAGTTTCTAACCTATATATCATGGCAGAGAAATACTCTCTAATGGAAGCAGCTAGCCCTGGAACATACTGAGAGTCTATTTTGGGGGAATTTTTTCCCCTAGGATCACATTTATCTTTCAAGAAACCCTCTTTCAGCTCTGATTTCACCCATTTATTTCCTTTGGACCACTGCTTTCCAGAGGGTAAAAACTGTTCTTAGATGGCCCATAGATGGACTTGATAGCCAATTATCACAGCTCAGCCTTGTTCTGCATAGCCACTACTGCAGAGAGAGAGATAAGTGATAAAGACTTTCAATTGTGGATCAGACTTAGAAGAAGAAAGGTAGGAATGAAAAGTCCTGTAGTCAGTAAAGCACCATGCAGGAAAGTCCCTGAACCTCAAAGTCCTTTCCAACTCAAAGTTATTGACCATTGCAAGCAGAAGTTTGCTGAAGCCATCTTAAACCAAATGAAAGTTTTGATTGTTAAATATTTAGTGTGAACATTTACACCTCATAAATCACCAAGGACTACAAATTAGGGTTTGATTTATCATTTTGCTAATTGTCTGACTTGAGGAAATAATGGAGAGAATGTTATCAATACAGATTAAACTTGAAAGTGTGTCTTATGTGTATATGTATATATATATGATATATCTATATATTTTTCCCCTAGAGAGACAGTTGTTAAACATTGACTAGAATACCCCTGCTAGCAAGTCAAGATAGAGAACAACTCCAGTGTTTAGAAGACATTAAACAATTAAAGATAAAGTACCTCACCTGAAGTTAGGAAGACTCTCCTTCCTGAGTTCAAATCTGGCCTCAGACACTATATAGCTGTGTGACTCTGGGCAAGTCACTTAACCCTCTTTGCCTCATTTTCCCCATCTGTTAAATGAGCTGGAGAAGGAATGGCAAACCACTCCAGTATGGAAAAATCTCAAATAGGGTCATGAAGAGTCAAATACAACTAAAAATAATTGAACAACAATAATAAACTTAAAGAAGAGAAGATTTAGGAGGAATATGATAGCTGTCATTAAGCATTTGGAGAGCTGTTCTGTGGAAGATATTTTGCTTTGCTCCTAAGAAGGAGAAAGAATAAGAAGTGTCAGAGAAATAAACTTGAGGAAACTAAGGGGAACTCTCTTGCCAATTAGTTATCAGAAATGGAATAGGCCAACTCAGTTAGATCCCTATCACTCTTTGAAGAACTTCAGGTAGAAACCAAATGAACATTTTGGTATATTATCAAAGGGATTGGTATTCAGGTTGGATTAGATATCTTGTGAGATGACTTCCTCATAGCTTCTGTGCATCTGCCATTCCACAAATGAGCTTAATTAGTTGTAGAAAGATGGAAATCTGTATCAGTGATAGGCATACTCACACTAATGAAATTCAACAAGCTTTTACTAAACACCTACTACTACATATGAGGCACTATGCAAAGTACTGGGTATATAAAGATAATAATGAAATAATCCCTGCCCTCAGAAAGTTTACATTCCACAGTATATTTCAAGTACTAAAGGATTGTTGTTGTGTCTGACCCTTCAAGACCCCATTTGGGATTTACTTTTTTTTTTTTTTGCTTTTTGCTGAGGCAATTGGGATTAAGTGACTTGCCCAGGGTCACACAGCTAGGGAATATTAAGTGTCTGAGATCACATTTGAACTCAGGTCTTCCTGACTTCAGGGCTGGTGCTCTATCCACTACACCACCTAGCTGCCCTTTTGGGGATTTTCTTGACAGAGATACTAAAGTAGTTTGCCATTTCCTTCTCCAGCTCATTTTACAGATTAGGAAACAGAGGCAAACAGCCTGTGTCCAGGCTCACATAGCTAGTAAATGTCTGAGGTCAGATTTGAACTCAGGAAAATGAGTCGACTAGATTCCAAGCCTGACACTCTGTGCACTATGGCACCATCTAACTGAAGAATACGTATGATTATTTACTATATATATCTTGAGCTATGCTGGGTTTCCTTTCTTGTAGTCTATTTTGTTGTCTAATTTTCTCTCACCTCCCACATCCAATTTGTTGCCAAGTTCTCTCATTTTTACCTTTTCAACATCCCTCCTATATACTCTTTTCTTTCCTATGCTACTGCCACCACTCTGGAACAGGTGCTTCATATCTGGACTATTATCATAGTCTTCTAGTGGGTCAGCCTACTTGGAGTTTCTCCCCATTATATTCCATCCTCCATTCATCTGTCAAAACGATCTTCCTAAAACATAGCTCACTTGCTCTTCTTCTTCCTTTCTCTTCCTTCCTTCTCTTTCCTCTTCTTCTTCTTCTTCTTCTTCTTCTTCTTCTTCTTCTTCTTCTTCTTCTTCTTCTCTCTGTAAGTTTGTCTCTCTCTTTCTTCTTCTGTCTGTCCATATGTTTGTCTCTCTCTCTCTCTCTCACTTTCTCTCTCTCTCTCTCTCACACACACACACCCACACACACACACATCACTCAATATACTCCAGTGGTTCTGTATTACCTCCATGATCAAATATAAAATCCTTTTGTTGAGCATTCAAAGCCCTACATAAAAAAATTCTTCCTCTAACATCACATTTCTAATTTTCCATATGTTCACAATCCAGTGCCACTGAACTCTTCACTAGTCCTTATACAAACTCCAAGGATTTTCATTAGCTATTTTCTTTGAATAGAATTCTGTCTTCTCTTGCCTCCTGGTCTTCTTGGATTTCCATTAAGTTCCAGCAAATTCCACTTTCTACCAAAACTCTTTCCCCAATATCTCTTAATACCAGCTTCTTTCCTCTTCCAATACATAGTTGTTGTTGTTTTTTTGGGGGGAGGGTATAAATTTTATTTAGTAATGACTTTAAATAAGCCAATAAAAATGAAAGAAACACAATCAAATATGTTAGCATCTTAACAATGAAGATAATTTTACTTTATTTTTTTTATTTTTTTAAAGCTTTTTATTTGCATAACCTATGTATGGGTAGTTCCTCAACATTGACCCTTACAAAGCTTTCTGTTACAAATTTTCCTCCCTAGTCCCCTCCCCTCCCCTAGATGGCAGGAAGTCCACTACATGTTAATTATATTAAAATACTTGACAAGTCGAATATATGTATACATATTTCCATACTTATCTTGCTGTGCAAGAACAATCGTATCTACATGAACCAAAAATATCTGAGAAAGGAAACCCAATGCAAACAAACATCGATAGAGATCATGGAAATGATATGTTGTGGTCCACATTTCATATCCCTCTCTCTGGATGTATATGGCTTTCTTTACTGAGCAATTGGAACTGGTCTGAGACATTTCATTGTTGAAGAGAGCCATGTCCATCAGAATTGATCATCATATAATATTGTTGTTGCTGTGTATAATGATCTCCTGGTTCTGCTCACTTCACTCAGTATCAGCTCATGCAAGCCTCTCCAGGCCTCTCTGAAATCGTCCTGCTGGTCGTTTCTAATAGAACAATAATATTCCATATATATAGTTGTGTATGTATTGTTTCCCTCTTTACATTCCTGAGGGCTTCTTGACAGCAGGAACTGGTATTTTGCTTTTCTCCATATCCCTAGTACTTAGCACAGTGACTGGTACATAGTAGGCATTTAATAAATGTTTATTGATTGATTGACTTTACAATCTTTGCTTTTCTCCTGTCCATTTGACATAACTAGAGAAGTTCATTCTTAACCCTATGTTTGTATAGATAATATATATGCATATATTATACTCATATTTGTAAAGGGTGTCTCAAAAATCTTAATGCAGTTTTAAACTTTGGTAAACTTAAAAATAAACTTCATAAAGTAGTTTGGTAAGCTTTAGTTTTGAACACTGTGTATATGTATGCATTGCATGTGAATATACATCATGCATGTATATTCTCTAACTTCAAAGAACTGGCATTTTACTTGCTATGTGGCATTTATACATATAAATAAATAGACGATAAGGATGAAACCTCTGATTTCTCTAGGAATGGGAATTCCCAAATAAGGAAACTCCCTTTACCCGTGCAAGTTAGTTAACACTTTCTCTACCTTATAGTCTCAAAAGAGTAGTTTATATTACTGAGAAATCTAGTAACTTCCAGGACCACAAAGTCAGCTACCTTTGAATACTTACTGCAAGCTCTCAATGCATTATGACATTTTCTTCCTAAGAAAATGTAAAATATGCACAAAGTAATATGAAGTCGTCCCAAGAGGAATTGCTAATAACTGGTACTGTCAAAAAAAGACGTCAAGTATAAGGTGGTATCTAAGTTGTACCTTTAAAAATGGTAGGAATATAAAGGAATGTATACTCTTTGATCCAGCAATACCACTGCTAGGTCTTTATTCCAAAGATATCTAAAAAGGGGGTGAGCTGTGGAAAAAAGATATTTGTACAAAAATGTTTATAGTGGCTCTTTTTGTAGGGACAAAGAATTGAATACTGAGTATATGCCTATCAATTGGGGAATGGCTAAACAAACCATGGTATATAATTGTAACAGAATATTATTGTGTCATTAAGAAATGACAGACAGGATGATTTCAGGAAAAAAATCTGGCAAAGCTTACATGAGCTGACATAAAATGAAACAAGCAGAACCCATAGAACGTTGTCCACAGTAACTAATGTTGTTCAGTGAAGAATTGTGAATGACTTAGCTTTTCTCAGAAATACAATGATACAAGACAATTCCAAAGGATTCATGATGAAATATGCTGTCTCCAAAGAAAAAACTGTTTTGTTTGAATACAGACTGAAACATGTTCTTTTTTAATTTCTTTTTTATTCATTTTCTTATACAAAATAACTAATATGGAAATTTTTTAATGTTTATATGATTGCACATGTATAAATTGTATCGGATCACTTACCATCTCAAAGGAAGGGAAGGAGAGATGGATAGAATTTGAAACTCAAAACTATAAAAAAAAAGTTTTCAGTTTTTGTTTTAACATGTAATTAGGGGAAAATAAAAAATTGTAGAACAAATAGATGTCACTTAAGGGGGAAAAAAAAGAATGTTAGGATGCATCAAGGTAATACTGAGGAAGTAGTACATTCCAGATATGAAGGACCAACTAATTTTGCAAAGGCAGAAGAAATGGAAGGCTATGTACAAAGAAGAGCCAGAAGACTAGTTTGTGTATTAACAAAGAGTGTGGAATGAGAAGTAATGTTAAATAAGACTGATAAACAGATTTTAGTGACACTAGGTAAATGAAAAAAAAAAGATTGCAAAAATTAGCTATTTAAAGATGAAATGTATATCTGGAATGTGGTGGGATTTGCCTTGCTGGAAGTTTTTGAGCCAAGGCTAGACATCAATGTTTTGTGTAGGTTATATGGTGAATTCTATTGAAGATAAAGGTTGAATTATATCAGACACCTTCTACCTCTGATAGTCTGTGACTCTGGTCTTGATTCTAGTTTCCAGTTCTTTAGCTTCTTTGTTTAGCTTCTTTGCTCCATTATAAAACTCCTTTGCTCTTCATTTGATCCAGATGCTCAATGATCTGACAAAGAACTTTCCAAATTATGGTGCCCAAAACTGATCACTATCTGTCAACTGAGTCAGAGAAGGATAGAGATTATGAAGACTCCCACCTCCCTAATCCTAGAACTGTTTCTGTTTCACTGAAGCCTAAACTTCTACTTGCTTTCTTGAATACCACATCACTCTATTGACTCACACTGAGGTTACAATCCAATAAAATCCCTCTTTGCTTTTGGTGAACTTAAATGTCAGGTCAAGGATTTTGCATATTATTGTGGGCAAAAGGGAGCCATTGAGTAGATGGTAAGTGGGAGGGGGGTGCTGGGGTCACATCTCTGTTTCAGGAATATCACTGAGGCAGCCATGTAAAGAATGGATTTAAAACAAAAAAGATTTGCTTCAGAGTGACCTATTTAGAGACTATTAATAATATATAGCTTTATTAGGGCAAAGTCTATGTGAATAGAAAGGAACATGTGAAAAATGTTGTGAAAATGAAAACAAGATTTATTATCTGATTGTTTATGGAGCATAGGGAATAGAAAAAACTTCAGGTCAAGGATTCTTAACCTAAGATCTATGAACTTGTTTATAAATAGTGCTAATAAATGTTTAACATCTGAGTCTCCAAAAATGTATGCATGATACACTTTTAGGTTTATCCTGAATTATTATTAACATTTCCTTCATCATTTAAGTTTTGCCAATAAGCAAAACAATAAATTAAGCTCAGTTTGTAGTATTTGTTGATTTCTGAAGTATAAGTACTCATACTGATAATTTAACAATGGACTCTGCCAAGCCAGTTCATAATGTCTCCAGCTGAAGAAATAACTAGTTATACAGATAAATAGAGAAGGATGGATAAATAGATGTATTTCAATCCATTTCATTTTCTTAGTAATTTTGTGGACTTTATTTTATTCATGTAAAAACATTATCTTAAGTAGTCCAAGCTTTCCCAAAACACTAATAGGAATCATGACACAAAAAAGATTAAGAACTCCTGGTTTTAGATGACTTCTAGATTGGGGAGCTGGAGCCTTAATCATGGAAAGGGTGTGGCCTCAGTCAAACTAAGACCTATTAAAAACCTTAGCTCAAAAAAGCTAAGGTTTCCCCTTGCTTCCAGGGTTTCTCCAGTCATCCTGATCTATATCTGGCACCTAGACCCTGATGATTCTGGAGGGGAATGTGAAGTAAGTGACTTGCACAGCCCTTCCTCATTTAAATCCAAATCATTTAAATGTCATGGCATCACTTCCCTGATGTCCTGATCCTTTTCAAGAAGGAAGGATAAACAATAATAACCTCTGGATCTAAATGATGATGTCATATCATCAACAAAGTTGGAGATGTTTAAAGAAAGGATAGGTTTGAGAAGAAATATGAATTCTGCTTTGGACATATTGAGTTTGAGATGCCTTTGAAACATCCAGAAGAAGATTCCAACAGGTGATTTATAATACAGGATTGAGTTTTAGGACATAGATTAGAGTTGGATCTATAAACTAGAGGAGTCTTGTGTATAGCTATGATCTTAAAGATAGATGAAACTTAAGATAGAGCTTTGGAAGATGCTCACTTTTAGTGGGCAGGAGGAAAAAGATGAATCCTCAAAGAAAACTGAAGAAAAGGAACAACTAAAGAAAATAGTGCCAGAGAAGCCAGAGAAGGAAGGAGTGACCACAGGAGAAGGGAGTCATTGTTGAAAGCTACAGAGAGGTCAAGAAGATCATATGCTGAGAAAAGACAATTGTACTTAAGAATTAAGAGAATATTATGTCCAGGTTCTTTCTAATTCATCCTACTCCCAGTATAGCAAAAATAAGCTTGATATCAATGGCCCTTAGAGAACTTCCTTAATCATTTATCACATTAAATTCTTAATTCCTTAATTTCCTAAATCTGGCCTCTACACACAATTCACTAATTCCCATCCCCAGCATACATACACACATACACACACACATACAGACACATTTATTATTTTTCTCTTCTGGCCAAGTTTGTCTTCTAACTAGTCCATTTATTTGCCTTATTAGCTACAGCTTTCCTTCGTCTCTCTATGCCATTCTTTCCCCTTGAAATGCTTTTCCAATTTGACTAATCTGTCTTTCATGAACTTTAAAACTTAATTAATGCTTTGCATTTTTTGCAATTTTACATGTGCCTTCACAATGGGGGGAATAAGGAATGGGGAGGAAGGGAAAGAATCTGAAACTCAAAGGTTTTTTTTGGTTTTTTTTTATTAAAAGCTTTTTATTTACAAAACATATGAGTGATTTTTCTGCATTGACCTTTGCAAAACTTTTTTTTGTTCCAAGCTTTTCCCTTCCTTCCCCCACCCCCCACCCCTAGATGACAGGTAATCTAATACATGCTAAATATGTTACATTATATGATAAATCCAATATATCTATACATATCTATACAGTTATCTTACTGCACAAGAAACATCAGATCTAGAAAGAGAGAAGAAAAAAAAAACAACCTAAGAAAGAAAACAAAATGCATGGAAATATTCACAGAAAGCATTAAAATGCTGTGTTGTGGTTCACATTCAGTTCCCTCAGGCCTCTCTCTGGATGTACATGACTATCTTCATCGCTGAAAATCTCTTTGGGATATAGGCCCAATAGAAACACTGCTGGATCAAATGGTATGCACAGTTTGATAACTTTTTGAGCATAGTTCTAGATTGCTCTCCAGAATGGTTGGATCCGTTCACAGTTCCACCAACAATGTATCAGTGTCCCATTTTTCCTACATCCCCTCCAACATTTGTCATTTTCTTTTCCTGTCATTTTAGCTAATCTGACAAGTGTGTAGTGGTATCTCAGAGTTGTTTTAATTTGCATTTCTCTGATCATTAGGGATTTGGAGTACCTTTTCATGTGACTAGAAATAGTTTCAATTTCTTCATCTGAAAATTGTCTGTTCATATCTTTTGACCATTTATCAATTGGAATTCTTATTATATTTAAATTCTTATATATTTGAGTCAATTCTCTATATATTTTAGAAATGAGGCCTTTATCAGAACCTTTGAATGAAAAATATTTTCCCAATTTATTGTTACCCTTCTAATCTTGTCTGCATTCATTTTGTTTGTACAAAAACTTTTTAACTTGATATAGTCAAACTTATCTATTTTGTGATTAATGATGATCTCTAGTTCTTCTTTGGTCACAAATTCCTTCCCCCTCTACAGGTCTGAGAGGTAAACCATCCTACATTGTTCTAATTTGAAACTCAAAGTTTTAAAAACAAATATAAAAAAAAGTTTTACATGTAACTGGGGAAAATAAAAATATTAAATCAGAAACAAACAAAAACTTACTTAAAACTTGACTTCAGCCTCAGCTCCTCCAGAAAAAAATCCCTGATCAACTCTAGCTGATCTTGATTATATTCAGATTACCAGTATTAATACTAATAACACATTTGCATGTGTTGATAAGTTGCTTGTATTCAAAAAGTTATCAAACTGTGCATACCATTTGACCCAGCAGTGTTTCTCTGGGCCTATATCCCAAAGAGATTTTAAAGGAGGGAAAGGGACCCACATGTGCAAAAATGTTTGTGGCAGCCCTTTTTGTAGTGGCAAGAAACTGGAAATTGAAAGGATGCCCATCAATTGGAGAATGGGTGAATAAATTATGGTATATGAATGTTATGGAATATTATTGTTCTGTAAGAAATGACCAGCAGGACGATTTCAGAGGGGCCTGGAGAGACTTGCATGAACTGATCCTGAGTGAAATCAGCAGAACCAGGAGAACATTATACACAGCAACAAGACTATATGATGATCAATTCTGATGGACATGGTTCTCTTCAGCAATGATGTGATTCAAACCAGTTCCTATTGTTCAGTGATGAAGATAGTCATATACTTCCAGAGAGAGGCCTGAGGGAACTGAGTGTGAACCACAACACAGCATTTTAATGCTTTCTATAAATATTTCCATGCATTTTGTTTTCCTTCTTAGGTTGTTTTTTTCTTCTTCTCTTTCTAGATCTGATGTTTCTTGTGCAGTAAGATAACTGTATAGATATGTATACATGTATTGGATTTGTCATATAATTTATCATATTTAGCATGTATTAGATTACCTGTCATCCAGGGGTGGGGGGTGGGGGGAAGGAGGGGAAAAGCTTGGGGAAAAAAAAAGTTTTTACAAAGGTCAAAGTAGAAAAATCACTCATATGTTTTGTAAATAAAAAGCTTTTAATTTAAAAAAAAGATAAGTTGCTTGTATTAATCAACCTTCCTATGTGTATATTCTCCCTCTCTAAATAGACTGAATATTTCTTGAGAGCTGAAATTGTATCTTCCACTTTATTTGTCTTCCACAGAATCTAATAGTGACTCACAGAAAATGGGATTCAACTGGCATGGGAAAAGAAGGATTAGCAATTAAGCAAGAGGATTACGTATTAAGGAACAGAGTAAACTTCAGGTCAAGCATTCTTAACCTAAGATCTGTGAACTTATTTATAAATAGTGCTGGTAAATGTTTAACATCTGAGTCTCCAAAAATGTATGCATGATACACTTTTAGGTTTATCCTGAATTATTATTAACATTTCCTTCATCATTTAAGTTTTGCCAATAAGCAAAACAATAAATTAAGCCTCAGTTTGTAGTATTTGTTGATTTCTGAAGTATAAGTACTCATACTGATAATTTAACAATGGATTCTGCCAAGCCCATTCATAATGTCTCCAGATGAAAAGATAACTAGTTATACAGATAAATAGAGAAGGATGGATAGATAGATATATATATAGCATAGAGCATGAATGTAAGCAAATGTGAGGGGAATCATATCTTCCCCTCACAGTGGAAAGAGCACTGGTTCTGAAATCAAAAGACCTGGAATCAAACTCTGTCTCTGACTTTTGCTACTTATGGGAATTTGACCAATTCACTTAACCTCTCTCAGCCTCAATTCCCTCATCTTTAAAGTAAGAGAATTGGACTCTGATTCCACATTCTACATTCTTTTCACTATATGTCCCTATCTTCTGCAAAGAAGGGAGGACATCTAGGTTTTTTGCATAAGTATTTCATCTGTAGATGTGAAAAATCATTCAATTCATTTGGAAATAAGCCTTTCCAGACAAATGTTGCTGCTCCTCCTCTAAACCCAACTCTATTATCAACCCCTTCCCATAAAGTCTGCCTTGCCTGAATTGTTTGAACTAGCTGTGTTTGATATTCAAATATTTATCATTCTCACAGAAAGAAACATGATTTCTCATTTCAATACTGAACAAAGGGAGCTCATTTGAACAGCACATAATAGTTTTCATGTTGGAAGTGGGTCAACATTTTAAAGGGCCACATTGTATTTGCTTACAATCGAAAGAAAAGAATTCAGACTAGAAGCATCTCTCCAAAACTGGCCAATTTGTGCTGTTGAAATTGGAGAGCAGAGATATCATATTGCATAAATAATATAAACCAATGAACATTCTACATACACTTATTAGTAGTCAAAGTATAACACCCACAATACTTACCACCATCCCTGGTGTCATGAGATAATGTTGGTGCAGGTGGATTGTTCCTGTTAACACAACTTCATTATGAGTTGAACTACTAAGCTGGCACTGTCTGAGAAATGACTGTAGGACAAGTAAGAATGAGTTCTTCTGTGATCTGAGAAGACATTGTGTATCTAAGAGCCAAATCTCCATATGGTTGTACTCTAGGAGATGCCAGGATAAAGTTATAGACCCTGCCTCTAAGCAATTTGTAATATAGCTGAAGAGATAAAATATTTATGAAATGTTTCATTTATGGACATTTATATAATGTAAGAATATCCTACATTCTATGAGTTCTATTAAATATATTCTACTTGTTCTACTACATAAATCTCTTAATATGTTCTTTTAAAATTATTTACAAATTAAAATCATTATTTTAATAGAACTAGGTAAAAGAAATATATCTGTACTACATTTTTATCCATAATATGAATTTCTTAGATTGTTTTCCAAAGCAAAGGTTTTCCCAGCAGCTGATTTGTAAGACTTAATCTGCTTTTTCTACTTGAAGAAAAGTTATCTAATTTTCCTACCATCAACAGAAATTGTCACATAATTGGTATCCTTGGGAAAAACTCTAGCATATTTCCAGATTTGCTTCTAATTTTTAAGGGAACTATACTCTGTGCAAAATATATCTTATTAAATGCATTTAAATAGAATATACCATTTATAAATACTGATACAATATCTTCTCACAGTTCACCAAGAGGAAACCCTAGCTGTATAAAAACTGAAGAACAATCCCATTTTCATTAACATGACAGTAATTGACAGCTGGTTAAGATGTGCTCCTATGGGAATCCTATAACTGCCTTTTAGCAGGGGCTTTTTGGAAACAATGGTACTAAAAGAAATGGCTACAATGGAAGTCTCAGACAAGAGATATCTTGGTGTGAATGGGTCTTTTAAAATGAGTGCTCCTCAAATAACAAGGAAATAGCCCTGGGCTCCAGATACAGGTACTTCTCATAGTATGGGGGTGGGGGGGACTTCCTTAGCCAGAAGTCTTGGCCTGCAATGAGGCCCCATCTTTGCTTCTTCACTATGGTCTTGGACAAGTGAATTTCTTTTGAGTCTCTGTTTTCTCATGTGTAAAATTGAAATAATTATGACTGCCTTGTCTGCATCACAAGTTTGTTGTGAAAATCATAACAAGACAAAGTGTTGGAAATTTTCTTTTAAATTATAAAATGTCATGAAAATTTAAGATGGTTTTATTATCTGTGTGAGCATTATAAGCTAGAATCCATCTTCTTTGAAGATGTCTCAAAAACTACCTTTCCCTATGAAGCGTTTTCTGATTCCCCCAGTCCTCCAAAATGTTGTTGGTGTTGTCATTTCCAGCTCTTCATGACCCCATTTAGGGTTTTCTTGGCAAAAATAATGGGGTGGTTTGTCATTTTCTTCTCCACCTCATTTTACAGATTGAGGAAACTGAGGTAAACACGGTTGAGTGACTTCTCCAAGTGTCTGAGCCTAGATTTGAACTCAAGTCCTCCTGACTCCAGAGTCACCACTCTATCTACTGTGCCACCTACCTATCTTTCAAATTACTTTGCATTTAACTATTTTGTATACATTTCTATATATTTGTTCTATATTTATGCTACCTATATTTATACATGCCCTTGTGCTTCCCCCATTAGAATGCAAATTCCTTGCAAGTGAGTATGGTTTCATTCTTTGTTATCTACAGCTAAGCATAATACCTGGCACATAGTAAATGTATATTACATAGTAAATGCAAATTAAATGATTGTTAGAAGTAGCCACATTTGAATAGATGTTATAGCTTCATAATATGTAAAATAATTTGGGACATGCAGTAAAATTTCAATTTTTGGAAGACAAGCACTGTTTTTCATTTGCCTTTGTATTCTTATCACTTAACATACCTTAGACATAACATAACGAGTGTTTAACAAATGCTTGTTGAATTGGATTGAATTGAAAATAAGTGGGGTGGAGAAGAGGTGCCCTAGACATATCCATTGTCAGATAAGGAACTCAGATTGACTTTCTTTCACCTGTCTTGTAGGAATAGTTACAAGATTTTATCCTGTTTATTAGGAAAATCTGTCTCAGTGCTCTGTTGGTTTGTTTATCTGGGGACAAAAATACCTGGAATCAAAAAAGTACCAAGAAAGATTAGAAGAATACAGATTAAGCAAACCCAGGTTCAAATCCTAACTCTGATACTTACCATTTATGTGACTTTGACCAAGTCCCTTAACCACCCTAAAATTCAATGTCTGCAAAATGAGGAGGCTGAACCAGATAGCTTTGATATCTCTTCCATTCTTAGATGTAAGATCCTATGAAATTACTGCCAGTTCCAGAGCTTCCCTTTCTATCCAAGTATACTTCCACTAAAGACTTGTGCAGCTGTTCCCATATATTTGTGTGCTTACATATGAATGGTAACCCTTCAGAACTCTTTGGTGTAAAAGAAAACAATTCCATTGCAGGTCCAAAAAATAAATAAATAAATAGGAATAAGGTTAGAAAAAGATTTCCTTCCCTCCCCACTAAAGGATTATAGATTTTCTGATTCTAAAGGGAGAAATGAGCACTTTATGTTTTTATGTTTCCTTTCATCATGGAGGGCCATTTCAAATGAGCTAGTTCATCTCTACAGCTATCCTGAGGGAAGTCTCAATGCCCCTATTCATGTACAAAGTATTCATTATAGATATTAGTCATGTTAAATACTATAAATTCTTCATTCTTTCAGATGAAGTGATTTTCTGAAGTAGTAGATTCCAGTGGTAAATCTAATGGCTTTATTCAATGTCATCCCAACTAAATTACTAAAAAAAAAAAATTAGTGAGTTAGAAAAAATAATAACAAAGTTCATTTGGAAGAACCAAAGATTAGAAACTTCAAAGAAAGCAAGGGGGAAAAGATATAAAATAAGTGGATTCAATAGTATCAGACCTTAAACTATATTATAAAGTGAGAGCATTATTGAGGTATAAAAAGGATAATTTTGATTATTTTTAATTAAAATTTTATTATATTAAGTAAACACTATGTAGCCAAGAATAGAAGGAATACAGAAAATTTGGGGGATACTTTAATAAACAATCTCTCAGATAGTATGTGATTGGGTAGAAATATTGTAGTGACTATAGGAAATCATGAGCTGGTTGATTTAGAAAAACATGGAAAGACTTGGGCTTATGAAGGAAAATGTTATCCACTTTCAGAGAAATAAATTACAAGCGGAAATAAACAGTTAGTCTTATATATATATATGTGTGTGTGTGTATATATATGTATTTGTTTATAGATATCTATGTATGTGTGTGTTAGTGC
>JAJPUD010018887.1:11881-21974 GCA_023553655.1 Myrmecobius fasciatus | reverse complement strand
AAGACAACAATTCACTGAAAAACAAAATTGGTGAATTGGGAAAAGTCACCAAATCACAAGAAAATAAAAATAGTGAATTGGTAAAAGACAACAATTCACTGAAAAACAAAATTGGTGAATTGGAAAAAGTCAACTCACTATAAAATAAAAATTGTGAATTGGAAAAAGACAACAATTCACTGAAAAATAAAATTGGCAAAATGGAAAAAGAATGCAATGAACCAAAAAATTCAATTGGCCAGTTACAAAAGGAACTAAAAAAGATAGCTGAAGGAAATAATACCTTAAAAATTAAAACTGAACAAATTGAAATGAATGACTCAATAAGCCTTCAAGAATCAGTCAAACAAAACCAAAAAAATGGAAAAATAGATGAAAATATGAAATATCTCCTAGGTAAAACAACTGACTTAGAAAACAGATCCAGGAGAGACAATCTAAAGATTATTGGACTCCCTGAAACTCACGATGAAAAAAAGAACCTTGATGCTATCTTCCAGGAAATCATGAAAGAAAATTGCCCTGATGTTTTAGAATCAGAAGGCAAAATTGGCATTGAAAGAATTCACCGATCACCTCCTGAAAGAGACCCCAAAATTAAAACCCCAAGGAATATCATGGCCAAATTTCAGGACTATCACACCAAGGAAAAGATGTTACAAGCTGCTAGAAAAAAACAGTTCAAATACCAAGGAACTGTCATTAGGATTCCACAGGATCTGTCAGCTTCCACATTGAAGGATCAAAGGGCCAGAAATCAGATATTCTGAAAGGCAAAAGAACTTGGATTACAGCCAAGAATAAGCTATCCAGCTAGAATGAGCATCATCTTCCAGGGAACAAGATGGTCATTCAATGATACAGGAGAATTTCACCTATTTCTAATGAAAAGACCAGATCTGAACAAAAAATTTGACCTCATAGCACAGAACTCTAGAGAAGCACAAAAAGGCAAAAAGGAAAAAACTCTCGAGAACTATATCTCTACTAGGGGTATCCTTAAAGAATAGGGATACAATTTGATTTTTACTTTTATAATAATCGAAAAGAAATTAGAGGTGGAAGGTATGTCATACTGTAAAAAAAAGGGGGGAGGGAAAAGGAGGTAAAATAAAGTAAAAATAAAAAGGAGGTAAAATAAGGCAAAGTCTCATAAAGAGACATAGAAAATCTAATATAATTGAGGGAAAGAAGAGAGGGTGATGAGTATTCTTACTCTCATTAGATTGGGCTCTAAAAGAGTATATCAGATGCATTTGATTTCAGGGAAAAACTTGGCCCTCTGTATAGGAAAGTAGGAGGGAAAGGAGGAAAAGAAAGGGATAAATTAATAGAAGGATTAGGGGAAAGGTGTAAAAACGAGGGAGGGTTCTAAAGAGGGGAGGACTGTTAGAGGGAGTTGGTCATCAAAAACAAAATACTGGGGAGCGGGGAAGGGAATAAGGAGAAAGGGAAGAGAAAAATATAACATTGGGTAAGTAAGATGGAAGGAAATATAGATATAGTCATTTTAACTGTGAATGTGAATGGGATGAACTCTCCCATAAAATGGAAACGGATAGCAGACTGGATTAAAAGCCAGAATCCTACAATATGTTGTTTACAAGAAACACATCTAAAACATAGAGATACATACAGAGTGAAGGTAAAGGGCTGGGGCAGAATCTTTTATGCTTCAAGTGAACAAAGAAAGGCAGGGGTAGCAATCCTTATCTCAGATCAAGTAAAAGCAAAAACAGATCTAATTAAAAGAGATAAGGAAGGAAACTATATTTTACTAAAGGGTACCATAGACAATGAAGTGGTATCAATATTAAACATAGATTCACCAAGTGGTATAGCATCCAAATTCCTAAAGGAGAAACTAACAGAGATGCAAGGAGAAATAGACAGTACAACTATACTAGTGGGGGATCTCAACCTTGCTCTCTGAGAATTACATAAATCAAACCACAAAATAAATAAGAAAGAAGTTAGGGAGATAAACAAAATGTTAGAAAAGTTAGGTATGACAGATCTCCAGAGGAAATTGAATGGTGAAAGAAGGGAGTATACTTTTTTCTCAGGGGTTCATGGAACTTATACTAAAATTGATCATGTGTTAGGGCATAAAAACCTCAAAATCAAATGCAGAAAAGCAGAAATAGTAAATGTATCCTTTTCAGATCATGATGCAATAAAAATCACATGTAATATAAGGCCAGGAGAAAATAGACCACAAGTTAATTGGAAATTAAATAATCTAATCCTGAAGAATGAATGGGTGAAAGAGCAAATTATAGACACAATCAATAATTTCATCCATGAGAATGACAATAATGAGACAACATACCAAAATTTGTGGGATACGGCCAAAGCGGTTATAAGGGGTAACTTTATATCTCTAGATGCTTATTTGCATAAAAAAGAGAAAGAGAAGATCAATGAATTAGGGTTACAATTAAAAAAACTAGAAAAAGAGCAAATTAAAAACCCTCAATTAAATACCAAATTGGAAATTCTAATAATAAAAGGAGAAATTAATAAAATTGAAAATAAGAAAACTATTGAATTAATAAATAAAACTGAGTTGTTTTTATGAAAAAACAACAAAATAGATAAGCCATTAGTTAATTTGATCAGAAAAAGGAAAGAGGAAAATCATATTGTTAGTCTCAAAAATGATAAGGGAGAAATTTCCTCCAATGAAGAGGAAATTAGAATAATAATTAGGAGTTTCTTTGCCCAACTTTATGCCAATAAATTTGATAATCTAAATGAAATGGAGGAATATCTAAAAAATATAGATTGCCCAGGTTAACAGAAGAGGAAATAAATTATTTAAATAGCCCCATCTTAGAAAAAGAAATAGAACAAGCTATTAATCAACTCCCTAAGAAAAAATCTCCAGGGCCAGATGGTTTTACATGTGAATTCTACCAAACATTCAAAGAACAATTAATTCCAATACTATACAAACTATTTGAAAAAATAGGGACAGAAGGTATACTACTAAACTCCTTCTATGATACAGATATGGTGCTGCTAGCTAAACCAGGTAGGGTGAAAACAGAGAAAGAAAACTATAGACCCATTTCCCAAATGAATATTGATGCAAAAATTTTAAATAAGATTTTAGCAACAAGATTACAGAAAGTTATCTCCAGGATAATACATCTTGACCGAGTAGGATTTATACCAGGAATGCAGGGCTGGTTCAATATCAGGAAAACTATCAGCATAATCAATTATATTAATAACCAAACTAACAAAAACCATATGATTATCTCCATAGATGCAGAAAAAGCATTTGATAAAATCCAACACCCATTCCTATTAAAAACACTAGAGCGTATAGGAACAAATGGGGTTTTCCTTAAAATAATTAGTAACATTTACTTAAAACAAACCATCAGCAAGCATCATACGTAATGGAGACAAACTAAAACCATTCCCAATAAGATCAGGAGTGAAACAAGTTTGCCCACTGTCACCATTACTATTTAATATTGTATTAGAAATGTTAGCTTTGGCAATAAGAGAAGAAAAAGAGATAAAAGGAATTAGAGTAGGTAATGAAGAAATCGAATTATCACTCTTTGCAGATGACATGATGGTATATTTAGAGAACCCTAGAGACTCAACTAAAAAACTACTAGAAACAATTCACAATTTTAGTAAAGTTGCGGGATTCAAAATAAATCCACATAAATCATCAGTATTCTTATATATTACAAACAAAGTTCAGCAGCAAGAGATAGAAAAAGAAATTCCATTCAGAATAACGGATGATAGGATAAAATATTTGGGAATCTATCTGCCAAGAAAATGTCAGAAACTATACTAACTAAACTACAAAACACTTTCCACACAAATAAAATCAGACCTAGTCAATTGGAAAAGCATTAAGTGCTCATGGGTAGGCCGAGCTAATATAATAAAAATGACAGTACTACCCAAACTAATTTACTTATTTAGCACCATACCACTCAAACTCCCAAGAAATTATTTTACAGACCTATAAAAAATAGTAGCAAAGTTCATTTGGAAGAACAAAAGGTCAAGAATTTCAAGGGAATTAATGAAAAAAAAAAGACATATGAAGGTGGCCTTGCTGTACCAGATCTAAAACTATATTATTAAGCAGCAGTCATCAAAACCATTTGGTACTGGTTGAGAAATAGAGCAGTCGATCAGTGGCATAGAATAGGATATCAGGACAAGCTAAGTAATAATGTTAGCAATTTAGTGTTTGATAAACCCAAAGACCCCAGCTTTTGGCATAAGCACTCACTATTTGGCAAAAATTGCTGGGATAATTAGAAACTAGTGTGGAAGAAATTAGGGCTGGACCCACACCTAACACCACACACCAAGATAAGATCTAAATGCGTTCATGATCTAGATATAAAGAGTGATATTATAACCAAATTAGAGGAACATAGGATAGTTTACCTCTCAGACCTGTGGAGATGGAATAAATTTATGTCCAAAGAAGATCTGCAACTCTCAATTGAACACCACATAGATAATTTTGATTATATTAAGTTAAAAAGTTTCTGTACAAACAAAACTAATGCAGACAAGATTAGAAGGGAAGCATCAAATTGGGAAATGATCTTTACATTTAAGGGTTCTGATAAAGGTCTCATCTCTAAGATATATAGAGAATTGTCTCATATTTATGAGAATTCAAGCCATTCTCCAATTGATAAATGGTGAAAGGATATGAACAATTTTCAGATGATGAAATTAAAACCATCTCTAGTTGTATGAAAAGTTGCTCCAAATGACTATTGATCAGAGATATGCAAATTAAGACAATTCTGAGGTACAACTACACACCTGCCAGATTGGCTACAATGACAGGAAAAGATAAAGATGAATGTTGGAGGGGATGTGGGAAGACTGGGACACTTATGCATTGTTGGTGGAGCTGTGAACGATTCCAACCATTCTGGAGAGCAATTTGTAGCTATGCTCAAAAAGTTATCAAACTGTGCATCCCTTTGACCCAGCAGTGTTTCTATTGGGCTTATATCCCAAAGAAATCATAAAAGAAGGAAAGGGCCCCACATGTGCAAGAATGTTCGTGACAGCCCTTTTTGTAGTAGCTAGAAACTGGAAACTAAATGGATGCCCATCAATTGGAGAGTGGCTGAATAAATTATGGTATATGAATGTTATGGAATATTATTGTTCTATAAGAAATGACCAGCAGGACGATTTCAGAGAGGCCTGGAGAGACTTGCATGAACTGATGCTCAGTGAAGTGAGCAGAGCCAGGAGATCATTATTCATGGCAACAACAATACTATAGGAAGATCAGTTCTAATGGACATGACTCTCTTCAACAATGAAATGCTTCAAACCAGTTCCAATTGTTTGGTGAAGAGAGCCATATACACCCAGAGAGAGGGATGTGAAATGTGGATCACAACATAAAATTTTCATGTTCTCTATTGAGGTTTGCTTGCATTATATTTCCTTTATCGGATTATTCTTTCTTGTAGATACGATTTCTCCTGCACAAAAAAAAAATGATGCAATAAGTATACATATATTCAATTTCTTAAGGATTCTAACATAATTATCAGTTAGTGGATATCCTGCCATCTAGGGGAGGGGTGGGGAGTAGGGGGGAAAAATTTGTAACAGAAAGCTTTGTAAGGGTTAATGTTTAGGAATTACCCATATATATGTTTTACAAATAAAAAGTTTTGATAAAAAAAAGAAATATTGTATCTCTTTTTGCTTGAATTTGTATTCTCAACATTCAGCACAGTACCTGACAACATCATAAACTCTTTAACGAATGCTTCCTGATCTATCTAAAGTAGTAGAGACGGTTTGAATGGGTGCCTTTCTGACTTTAATTCCAGTTGTAATGGATCCACACTCTACTAACTGCTGGTCTTTTTGAATAGTGGTGTCTCAAATATTCACCCAATGAATGACAAATCTCTCCACATGGTCTTAAATGGCAGAAAAAAGTCCATTGCACAGTACTTATTGAAGTCTTCCATAAGGCATAGTCTCTATCAGATCTTGAAATTTATACAAGTAGTCTTTAAGTGCCTTTTACCTCCTATATCATGACAAAGAAGCAGATTTGTAATCTAGCAAGGAGAAGAAGGCATCATACAACTTTTTTTTGAAACGGTATCAAGAAAAGCCTTGATTTCATTGGTAACTCTAAGAAGACAGTGTCTCTTCTACCAGAAAACATCTGCTTTCCACTTTTAATCTAATCATTTAAATAGGATAATCAGAGCAAATTATACTGATGCATAATTGAATTAAAAACTTCCTATAGCAAAAATATCTTATAGTTTCACATACATAAAATAACTGGAAAAGAGTATTGAAAAAATATTCTAGTTTTCAATTTTCCCAAAATAATCACATGAAAATAAATAGAGTATATATATATATATATATATATGTATGTATGTATATATATACATACATATATATGTATGTATGTGTATGTATATTATATATACATATATACATATATATATATATATATCAGTCACTTCAATTTTGTCTGTTACTGATTTCTAAATTTTCTATACAAGATTGCAGACACTATTCTAACTGGGACATACGAGCAATGATTTTAGATTCTGGAAAGTGTTTCAAAACTCATGTAGAAAGATTTGAATAAAGATGGATAGAGTTCCATTCTGTTCCTCAAGGCACAGAAGTGACTGGGAGTAACTGTCACTGTCTATGACTCCCATAAATCTCTTCTACTTCAGCAATTATTGAGCCACTTAATTCAGAAACCATTTTTTCCCATAGCAAGCTATTACCTCACCTAATTTAACCTAAAATTTTGTAAGTTCTTTATCTCCATATCCTAATTAACCTAATTTAATATGTAATATTTCACTAAAAATGGTGTTATTCCCTTATTTTATTACAGCAATATTGGCATTTTTTTTTACTTTTAAGTTGGAAAGTTTACTGACAAAAATATAGGCTCATAATAAATATTTGTTAAATAAATGGTTGTATTTCCAAGTTATTTAGTTTGTAATTCAGAAAGAAATGAAAAATCGTTTTCAATCCCATAGTTTTCTATCCTACTTTGCATTTTCTTGTTTTGTGTCTTTATGAACAACAACACTATGATGCTCAAATCTGATATAGCTATATATTCACAAAAAATCCACAAACCATGAATGGAGTACACACACATGTACACACACATGAACAGAGAGGTGTTTTTGTTGTTGTTGTTGTTGTTTTCCCTTTCTGTTACATTTGGCTACCACTCAGAACCTAGTACTTGAAAATGAAGCCATATTCAAGAATTTGGAAACTGAAAGGATGCCCATCAATACAAGAATGGCTGAATAAATTATGGTGTATGAATGTTATGGAATATTATTTTTCTGTAAGAAATGACCAACAAGATGATTTCAGAGAGGCTTGGTGAGACTTGCATGAACTGATGCTGAGTGAAATGAGCAGAACAAGGAGATCATTATACACAGCAACAAAACTATATGAGGATCAATTCTGATGGACATGGTTCTCTTCAACAATGAGGTGATTTTAATCAGTTCCTATTGTTCAGCAATGAAAAAAGGCATATACATCCAGAGAGAGGATGGTGGGAACTGAGTCTGGACCACAACATAGTATTTTAATGCTTTCTGTGAATGTTTTCTTGCATTTTGTTTTCCTTCTTAGGTTGTTTTATTTTCTCTTTCTAGATCTGATTTTTCTTGTGCAGCAAGATAACAATATAAATATGTACACATGTATTGATTTAACATATATTTTAACATCTTTAACATGTATTAGACTACTTGCCATCTAGGAGAGGAGGTGCGGGGAAGGAGGGAAAAATTTGGAACAGGAGGTTTTTCAAGGATCAATGTAGAAAAATTACTCATATGTTCTGTAAATAAAAAAGCTTTAATAAATAAACAAAAAAAAGCAAAACAAGAAAAGAAAATGAAGCCATATTTAACTGGTACTGAAGAAAACAACATTTATATGGGATATAGACTAATTTGGAAAGCTCTATGGCAAATAATATGTCTACATTTTAATGCTAATTTCATGAACAAATAGACTGGAGAATTTCACGAATACACCTTCTCTTAAATTAAGAAGATCTGGTGTAAGTGAATATAGCAATCAGAAATTAATCAAATAAAGATAAATATAGTGGTTACCACAAAATTTATTTTGTTCCACAATTTTTTTTGCCTTTCCATTAATTTTAACTATTTTATTTCTATTTATCTTTCCCCACTCTTCCCATGCAATTTTATTTGGAGAATATATCTGGTCTCACCAATCTATATCAATCATCTCATTCTATATACTTGAACTTTTCTTTAAAAATTTTAATGTTACTCTAGGTAAATGTTGCTTTTTGAAACTATAAATGCCATTTTCTTTTGTGTATATGTGTATATACATACATACATATACACTCACACACGTGAGCACACCTATAGGTATATACACAATCACATCACATACATGTTTATATATACATGCATTTGTGCACAGAGACTCATGTAAATATACATGCATATATGCACACACATACACAAACTTTTGCTATCTATTTATCATCTGTCTATAGCTGGAGGAAACAAGAAAAGAAAATACATTCCCCTCAAACCATTATATAGTATGTAGAGCACTACTTTAATTCCAATCTACTAATTGTAAATCCATAATGACAAAATAGTGAAGGATATCGTGAAAGTGTAAGTAGTAATTGAGTCTATTTTCCACTTACTCAGCTATTAAGCTCCAAAAGGGAAATTATTGCTGGCATTGCTCTAAAAAAACTGAACTTATACATAACAATGATACTATTCATAATTCATAGAAAACATTGGGCTCTTGTCTGACACCTGCAATATAAGACTGAATTAAAAGTAACATGTTTGGAACAAATGCATTCTAAACAATTGATTCTGTTGTGATTGACATAAAATTACAACCAATTTAACAGTGTTAAATGGTGTGAAAGAACTTTGCTATATATATATATATTGTTCTAGAGACTCTACATATGTTCTAGAGACATACATATATATATATATATGTATGTATTTAATTTAGAGGGGCTGGCAGAGTCTCTAGAACAAAATAAATGCTTAAGAAATGCTTGTTAATATGAAATTGAATTTTAAGCAAAATAAAGGCAGAGGTTTGGGCTTCTATATCCTTTTTTTCTTTCCTCACTGGAAAGCATTCAGTTTACTGATTCCTCAGGGATTCACCACTATTCAATATGCACAAATGGCTACCACCCATGAGAATGGAGCTGTTGTATTCTAACCAATAAATATACATTATACTTTTTTTTTCTGGTCAGCACTGCTAGGAAATATATTTTATTAAACTGCAAATTGCCATAGCTTCTGTGAACCACTAAGTAAAACACATCCTTTAATTTGTTTATGTTTAATATAGGTTAATGATACATCTACCTAAGCCAAATATTCACCCAAAGGACAAGAAGGGCTATAAAAGAGGTAATACCTTGAAAATTATTTAATAATCATTAAAATGAATTCAAATATAAGGATTAGTACATACATATGTGTACATGTATAGGTACATATGTGCAAGTGTATATGTACATATACATATACATACATTACAAACAATAGCAGCCCATTTCATTAATTAGGTCATTTTAATAATAAGGAAAATATAATAACTTAAGTTTCACAACTTCCCCTTTTCTGCTGCCTTAGGGAGTTCATATAAAAGAAAAAAAAAACTAAGAATGCTTTCTCTCTTTAAGCAGAATTTTGTCACTGTCTCAAAATGCACAATTGGTCCTTTTCTCAGTTCTCAAATAAATACTCCTCTTCTTTTTTTTTTTTAATTTTACCCAATGACCAAATTCTTAATTCAATCAGAATAGATTTCCTGTTGCACTGAATCTAAATTTCTTTAATTCATTCAAAGACATCTACTTTTTGTTCATAATTAGTCAATTATCTAGATGGATTGCTCTGGTAAATTTATAAGGGCTTGCCATCTTCACACTACTTTAAATAGGATGGAGTGGTCTCACTGATTTATAGAACTGAGTACAACCATTACATACATATAAACATAT
>JAJPUD010018887.1:0-11781 GCA_023553655.1 Myrmecobius fasciatus | reverse complement strand
ATATATATATATATATATATATATATATATATATATATATATATATGGAACTGTTGTCAATACATTGATTAATTCATCCTTGCATAGGGGAATATTAAATGAGAAGTTTCTGAGAAGAAACTCAAAAATTGAGTCAGACGGTTTATTATTCTTAAGCATGAAAATATGTCATTCTCCAGCTCTAGACTCAGATGAGCACAGAAGTGAATGATGACTCAGGTGTACTATGGGATGTATATCCTCATTAGGAAGCCAGATCTCTTTCTCTTTAATCATATAATCTGATCAGATTTATTGGGAAGATTCACAGGGTATAAGATGAAAAGGTGTCATAGGTTCAGTCTATTAGGAGGTTGTTTGAAAATCAAACTCCACTCCTCCATGGACCACAAAGATTTAGTGATTGGGGATATTTATTAACCTTGAATATTTTGGAAAGAATAAATTTGTTAAATTGATTTGAATCAGGGGAGCTATCTATCTTTTCCTTAACTGAAATTGACTAAACTAATTATCTATACATAGAAACTTTCTGAAACATAGGTGTGTCAATCAAAGGTTAAATATGGAGTTACTTAAGACAGCTAGGACTTAGCAGTAGGTGAATCCTCACAACTTATTTTCCTGTACCTATGCAATGATCTATCTGACCTTGTCATTTTACATGTAAGCACGATCCTTCTCTTAAAAATGGCAGTATAATCATTCTTCCAGTTCTCCAGACTCAAGATCTAAATCAACTTTATCTTTCTTTTCCCCTGACATTTATCTACAACCATTCACCAGATCTATTCATACTCCAGCATACCTTTAGCATTTCTCCTTTCCCTCTCTTAATTCATAACTATATGGCTTTTGTTCAGGACATTGTCAACTTAGGATTTTTAACTCATTTTTTTAAATTTCATTTCAGTAAATGGTTATTAAAAATAAACTGGTGTACTAGAAACTGGGAAAATAATAATCTTATCTAATATATTCCAGAATATACCTACCATATAAAACTTAAAAGCAACACTTTAGTTTATTTCTTCATCCAAAAACAAAAAAAATGACTCCTGATTACTCAAAGAAGAAAATATGAATTTTTTAGTTTTATTAACAAAGCATTCACAAACTAACTCCAACCTCTATTCACTGTTTTATTGCCATTAAATTCAATATATGCCCTTTGCTTGAGAAACTAGATTGAATTGTTTTCTATTATCCAAAATAAATATATTATGTGTTTTGAAGTATGTATGCATATTTTTAAAACACTCATTTTATTTCCTAAAATCACCTCAACAGCTATTTTCTACATCTATCTATCAGTATGCACATATATGTATATAGTATATGTGAATATATACATGCAAATGTATATATGTGTGTATTCATTCACATGTATGTGTACATACACACATGCTCATATGCACACGGGAGAGTGAGACAGAGAGTGACAGAGTCGAGTCTTGTTAAATAATTCTTTATCTGTCTATATTTTTGTTTCCCCTACAATGCTAGACCAATGCTTTGGTGTTAAAAAGGGAGAAAGTCAGAAGACTTTGAGCTGTAAACAATAATTGCTGCTAGTAACATTCTAACATCAATTGGATTTTGCCTATCCTCAAATTAATGAAACCAAAGCTACTGAAGTCAAAGTTGTACTTACTTTGACGATGGCATGATTTTATGAGACTAGATCTTCTTGGGGCAGCTACTTGGTATAGTGCATAGAGTACCAACCCTGAAGTCAAAAGTCTGAGTTCAAATCTGGCCTCAGATACTTAACACTGCCTGGCTGTGTGACCCTGGGCAAGTCACTTAAACACAATTGCCTCAGGAAAAAAAAAGACTAGATATTCTTGGGGCAGCTACTTGGTATAGTGCATAGAGTACCAACCCTGAAGTCAAAAGTCTGAGTTCAAATCTGGCCTCAAATGCTTAACACTGTTTGGCTGTGTGACCCTGGGCAAGTCACTTAAACCCAATTGCCTCAGGAAAAAAAAAAAGACTAGATCTTCTTTTGTAAGATAGAATGATATAAAAGAATAAAGAAATGAATTGCCAGAGACTCAAGAAATACAGTACATTTGCTTATTTCTTTTTAATTTGCCATTTTCATTCACTGATGTTTTGTGTGATCTTTCCTTGTCACAATTCAGGGAGAACTATAGAAAAGACCCTCTATTGTGGTTCTACATTCTTAAGTGATTTGAAATGGTGTAAAATCTTAGCTTTTGATATTTTGGAAGCAAGAAAGAGTACATTTGAAAAAAGGATTCCAGTTTCAGCAATTTTTCTACTAGACAATTATTTTTCTTTACATCATGGTTACCTCACTCATTAGAACTCATGATTGCATTTTATACTATCAACAAAAAAGAAAATTCTATCTGTCAGATATATGTGCAAGGGAAATGAAAATAATGGGCATTTTTGAAAATATTCTGAAAATTTCCCTTAAAATACTGGGAATGGTAGACCTGCACCAAATACAATGAACCCTCCAAAATAACAGCAAAGGCAACAACAACAAAACAAAAGCAAAAAAAAAAAAAAAGCAAAAAAAAAATCCTCTAGTTCTAATTTGATTTTCATTGGTTTTCATTAGAATATAGCCTGTACCTATTTGTTCTGAGCAATACTTATGTGGGGTTTTACAATATTTTAATATTCAGTACAGTTATGAATGAAATCTAATTTATTCACTTTCAGATACTATAGTTATAATTGATATATTAGAATGAATATATTGAACTCATTTAAAATGTTTTCCAATACTTTTATTAAGATTATCCTATTGCTAACCCATTGCTTGTTAAAGTTACTCTACATTTGATCAGAGACTTACCACCTTATATCTCAGAAAGCAAATCTTATGTATCAAATAAGTAGCTTAGAATAACTACTTTGCCATTATTTAAGGTGTGCAAAGCTCTCCTGACAGTAATCAGTTTAGGAGACTTTTCTAATGAGCTCTTCAGGGAAGTATATATCCCACTGAAGGCCCATCAGAGGTACAGCTCATGCCTACCCTTGGAACCAAAGGGCTAGGGAGACACTTGCTTTCATGATTGTGAGTAATAAACTATCTGGCTTGCAATTCTGTTTTTGTGTTTCTTCTTGCTATCTCACTAAAGATCTATGTTATACTTACTTTTCTATATGTTTTTTCCTATGTAATTCCCCAATATAATCTATGCTCCTTGAGGGCAGAGTTTGTGTTCATATGTGTGCGTATGTATGTGTCTGTTTGTGGCTCTAGATGCAATAGAGAGCACTTCATGATTATTCACCTAGTTGACTGGAGTTGATTAATTATAAAACCTAACTATGTGAACCAGCATCAGTCCTTGAAAGATAATTTCCTTTTGTTTCATCCAGATGTAAATTCTGAGGTTAAATTTATGACTCCACAAATTCTATGTTAATAGTCAGGTTAACAAGGTAATTAAAGGTCATATTCTGGCAGGTACCATGAATACATAAATCCCTGCCCTGCTATGGCAAGAATAAGAAATAAAGTAATACATTTTCCTCTTTTGGAAAATGACAATTATGGAAACCCACTTCATAGTCATTTAAAGAGACCTGCATACAAAGAAAGGCTAATGGTTCATGCAAGTATTTAACTAAATCACTAAAAAAAATCTACTTCAGGATGACTTGGTCCACCTAGCTTAAATGTAATCACACACACATACATATGTACACACATAAACAATATATATATATATATGATGTATACACAATACATATACATGCATTGTGCATATTTATGCATGCATGCATGTGAGATAAAAAATAAAAGATTTAAGTATACAACATGCAACATTTTTAAAATCAGATTCAGACCTGGAAGGAATATTAAAATCTTCTAGTCCAGGGCTTGTTAAACTTTTTCCCACTCAAGACCATTTTTCATCCAAGAAAATTTTCCATGACCCCTGTTACATAGGAATATAAAATAGGTATACAAATCAAACATTTACTGATCAATAAATCATGGTGTTGCTACCCCCACATCCAGGTACAAGTCCACATATGGGGTTGTGACTCACAGTTTAAGAAGCTGGTCTCTAATCCACCCACCTCTTTTGTAAAATAATAATAGCTAGCATTTATGTGTACTTGTAATGCTTAAAAGATATTTTAAATATTACCTGATTTAATCCTCAAAAAATACCTTAGGAAAAATGTCATCTCCCTACATTTTATAGATGAGGAACTGAAGTAGGAAATCGCTGGTGACTTGCTGAAATTCACTAGGTTTATAAGTGGTTAGATTCGAACTCTGGTCTTACTGAGTCCAGAGTTCTTTTCACAGTACCATTGACTTCCTTTATCTGAATGTTATGGAACTATGGATTTTTCCTTTTGCTCTGAATTTTCTGTCCCAACATGATTCATAAAGCAATGTGTGTCAAAAGAGAATGATAGAAAGAAGAAAGCAAGAAAGCAAGCAAGAAGGAAAGCAAGCAAGGAAGCAAGCAAGGAAGCAAGCAAGCAAGAAAGAAAGAAAGAAAGAAAGAAAGAAAGAAAGAAAGAAAGAAAGAAAAAGAAAGAAAGAAAGACAATTAATATCAGGGAACTGCAGCCCAGAGACTTAACACAGAAGGGCTAGAATTTGTATATAGATTTCCTGACTCTAAATCCTTTATTCTTTTCATTGTACTATACTACCACTGTGATTTAGGCCCTTTCAAACATTTTCACACATGCATCTGGAGCAAACAGGAGCCCTCCAGGAAAATCAATTTAAAAAACATACATTAAACACCTATTATGTGCCAGGCATGTTGCACAAAGTGATTAGCTTGGTATTGCATTAGTGTTCATCTATAATATACCATAGCTTCTAAATTTGAATGGGATTATTCCAACTTGGGGTTTCATTGGTACAAAAAATTCTAAGAGAGGAAACTTCTACAAAAGCTCTGACTTACAGTTTTTAGGTTGCTTAGGGGCACTGAGAGGTTAAAGGATGTCTAAAGTGTCACAAAATCCACAGATGTCAGAGGCTGTACTTGAATCAAGAGTTTTCTTTTGCTGGGGCATATAAAAAACAACTTTTCCCATTTGTCTGTCAACAAAATATATTTCCATCCTTCACCTTTCTCAGTGCTTATGACCTACAATGTTTTCACTTTGAAAATATGGTTCTGTTGAGAGGAGTAGGAAGGATGTAGAAGAAATTGTATGAACCTCTGTTTAGCATTTATCTTTTTCCATTCATGGTTAGGAATTGTAGTCCAACATAACACAAAAGAAAACATAGAAAACATCTAATACCCCACACAAAAACAAACAAAACCAAACAATATTCCCAATAATTACCAGCAAAGAAATATAAAGTCTAAATTCACTCTTTCTTTCTTTATAAAGAATCTATTCAATGGCTTGTGTGAAATATATATATATATGCCTATCTAATTTAGTGTAATTTATATATCCCTCTCTATTTAAAGGATGTACCATTAGAAATATAGTTGCTATTGGGTGCAGAGGAGTAAGAGTATTTTCAAATTCTTCCTGCAGCAATAATAACTGGGAGTGGGAATGGGAGCAGAATATTTAAAGCTCTACACCTCAGTTTTCTCAGTAATAAAAACATCAACTTAAATAATTTGTATACGCCACAGTGCTAAGTGCTTGGGGAGAGCATACTTTTCAAATAAGTGGAGCTCTATATAGATGTGTATCTACATATATTTGTAATGAATGTGTTGATGATTGAGCATGTGGGTACATATATACACATGTGCATACAACAGTGCAATTGTGTTGTAAATTTGTCTGCACATGTATACATGCTAAATATATTGTATATGTATATATATATATATGTTATATATTATAAATGAATATATGTGTGCATATATATATATGGGTATATATATGCAGATATAAATCTATTTTCTTCAAAAGAAATCTGGCTTTTAGTTAATTACCTCAGGTTTAGAAACACCTTTCTTTCAATTTAAAGCTCTGACATGAAATATATAACCCTTTGGGACTCACAAAAGTGCACCTAAACATACATGTATACATACAAAACAAATATATCCTTATGTATGAGTATATATATATATATATATATATATATATATATATATATATATATATAATGTGTGTGTGTGTGTGTTTGTATCACATGGGAATTTCTTATTGATTTTCTTCCTAAAATAGCGGTGAGAAGAAATGTGCCCTAATAAATAGACTCTGAATAAAACATCTCAGTGATAATGTGGAAGAAAACGTGACATATGAAAGTTGTGAAAGCCAAAAAGTCTCATAGAATAAATATTATCATCAAAATTAATACTTGAAAGTAATTAAACACTGAGAGAAGCAGCAGTGTTGTGTGCACTGGGAAAATTCTCAATTTGTTGCCAGCATGTCTGGCACTGTTATGCTACCTGCAAGTCTTTGGACAAGCCACTCCTGTGCATCTTACAATTCCCATGTGAAACAAGAGGCCATTGAGCTAAATGATATCCAAGATCCCATTTAGTTATTGACTAATTGTTCTTGTAGTAATGCTTGAATCTATTTCAAATATACAGAAATGAGATTTTTTTTATCATTAGCCATTCTGTCACATGATACAATTATTTCTCATAGGAGACAGCAGAACTTAGTGCAAAAAGCCTTACAATTTAATATACTTATGCTAGTAGAAAAGAGCCATTCTCTTCACTCATCTCAAATCTCACCCACATAATTCCACAGATGTACATGTGGGCCAAATTCCCACAGCACGAACCAGAATAAAATGTGATTGGAAAAGACTTAACAGAATAAATAAAAATACAACACAACAGAGATCATATTGATTTGTGTTTTTTTAATCAGTATGGGGTTGATATGTAACTTTTTTTTCTATTTGAGTTTGACTCCATTGTTTTATAGAGCATGAAGGAAAATACATAGTAGCAGGAGAGCAACTTGTCTCTTTACTGTTGCTCTGTGACTTCCATTGATCCATATAAAAATGTAATCATTGTTTCAAGCCTCACAATCCTCCTCAATGTTTTTCCCTTCCACTTAATTATCTAATTATCTTATTTATAAATACATGCTTTGTAGGATAAGGTTACATAACATAATCTTGATGTAGTGTAATTTCTTTTTAACACTTTTATGTGACAGTATAGGCAGCAAGTGACAATGATAACATTAGATCCCAAATACTCTGTCTCCAAGGTATCCAATATTTTTACAGTACCAGAATATCTAAACATCCTTAGTGTCCATGTGAACATAAGTAAATCCATTAGCTTCTCACTGCCCTAAATTTCTCATCTGAGAAATGGAGTCAAGAATACTGTTTTTCCTTATATCACAAAGTGACACTGTGGAAAGTCAAGGCAATAAACATTTATTAAGCATGTACTACGTGAATGACAGAATACTTTGCAAGTATTGTGAAATTGGAAGTTACTCATTGGCACTACATTATTAATATTAGGATTCTGTTGTGTTTGGAAAATCAAGCAATAAACTATATCCTGGGTAGATGTTGACTAGACATGGTATGACCAAGTTTTAACATTGACTATATCAGTATTTTTTAATGAGTAAGTACTAGTTTACACTTTTAAAGGAAAGTATTAAAATGAATCCGCTTAATAGATTTGATTAATTGAATATGTATACATGCAGGAATGTATATATCTAAACACATACCTACATGTGCTCATCCATGTTTCACCCACACATATGATACATGGATATGTGTATACATTACATACACACATATGTATATCTAAACATCCATAGGTACATTCATAAACAATGAAAAAAGAGAAAAAATAAGGGGAAAATTGTAGGCTTATGTAGGGTTACAATTACAAATATAGATATGAATATTAATTAAAAGACAAAGGAGACTGACAGAAACAGTTATATAGAGAAGAAATTATAAATATTGATTTAGAGGTAGAAATTATTGTAGGTGTATATATTTATATATACATATATAAAAAATTTTAGATTGTATATAGTGAGATTCAAGATGTATAGACTAATTTCAAAAATGCTTGTGACAAAGTAAGCACATTTTTACTTATTCAAGAGCATTGGTAGCTTTTATGAAAAAAGAAAATGATACTTAAAAGGAAAAAATTACCAGCCTTGATAATATAAGTGTAAACAGAACTGAAGTCATCAGCATTTAAATAATTCTTCCCTTCTGAGGACATCAACTAGTTTGTCAGATACATTTAATATAATTTTGGTCAGCATTCTTGATATAACATCCTATATATAGCACATAAATCCAGGAGTTATTAAAAAAATTCTAGTTCTATAAATATGCTAATGATCAACCTCTAATTTCCATTTCATATAAAAAGATATTTTTTAATATAAGAAAATATTGTGAATTGTAAAATAACACACTAAGCCTAGTTTACTGAAACAGGTAGAAAAAAATCACCTGGAAATGTCAATTTTGTTTGAGTCATTAATCATGAATTAATTTTTTGAAAAGTATAATATCAGGGGGGCGGAGCCAAGATGGCGGAGTGAAAAGGTGACTTTCTGCCTCTCCTCCGATCTTCTCTCAAATCAACAATAAAATCAGCCTCTGAACTGATCTTCAAGTCAACGAACTCAGAAATATTTGGACACTGCTCTCTGGATAACTTCATATCAGGTTAGTCTGACTCAGAGAGATAAATAGACGACTTCTGCATAGGCCGGAAGTGAGGGTGGGACCCAGCTCATCGTGGCAGAAATTCCAAACTCCAACTCCAAATTCCAAACACCTGGAGTTTATCTGAGGCACTCCGGACACTCTGCCCTGATTGGGGGCAGGTGTTCTGGCAGACTTGCCTTGTTTGAGGAGTAATTCGGACTTAGTCCTAGCCCCCACCGGCCCAGCACCTTAAGTCAACTCGCCGAAGTGCCCCAGGGCAAAGCTTTTTGCAGCTGCCGTTTTTTTTCCCCTACCTTAAAGAGATATCTACGCAGCCTAAAAAAAAAAAAAAAATGATGAAGAAGCAAAAGAGAGCTCTCACCATAGACAGCTTTTATAAAGAAAAAGAAGAGATGATCACCCCAGATCCAGAGGTTCCTTTAGACAAAAATCCAAAGAAAATCAGCAAGGACCATCACTGGTCCCCTTTTCAAAAGGCCTTTCTGAAAGATTGCATAAAGAAACTCAAAAGAGAGCTGGAGGATAAATGGGAAAATAAACTGAAATCAGTGCAAGAAGGATATGATGCCCTGAAAAAGAGATATGAAAAAGACACCAATTTATTGAAAAATAAAATTAGTAAAGTGGAAAAAGAGTGCAATGAACAAATTGGCCAGTTACAAAAGGAGCTTAAAAAGGTAACTGAAGAAAACAACACTTTAAAAATAAGAATTGAACAAATGCAAGTGAATGACTCAATATGACTTCAAGAATCAGTCAAACAAAAACAAAAAGAATGAAAAATTAGAAGAAAATATGAAATATCTCCTAGGAAAAACAACTGACTTGGAAAATAGATCTAGGAGAGACAATCTAAGGATTATTGTACTTCCTGAAAGCCATGATGAAAAAAAGAATCTAAACACTATCTTCCAGGAAATCCTGAAAGAAAACTTCCCTGAGATTGTAGAAGCAAAGGGCAAAAGTACCATTGAAAGAATTCACCGATCACCTCCTGAAAGAGACCCAAAAATTAAGACCCCAATGAATATCGTGGCTTAATTTCAGTACTATAGCACCAAGGAACAGATTCTGCTAGCAGCTAGAAAGAAACAATTCAAATACCAAGGATCAATAATTAGAATCACACAGGATTTGTCAGCATCCACACTGAAGGATCAAAGGGCCTGGAATCAGATATTCCGAAGGGCAAAGGAACTTGGATTACAACCAAGGATAACTTATCCAGCTAGAATGAGCATTATCCTTCAGGGAAGAAGATAGTCATTTAATGATATAGGTGAATTTCACCTATTTCTAATGAAAAGACCGGATCTGAACAAAAAATTTGACATCCAAACACAGAACTCAAGAGATGCATAAAAAGGTAAAAAGGAAAGGACTCTTGAGAACTTTATTTGTACTAGGGGGATACTTAAAGTTTGGAGGTATAATTAACTAGATATTACTTTGATAATATGAAAAAGAGAACTAGAAGGGGAAAGGTTGTCATACTGTGGAACAGAGGAAAAAATGGTAAAATAAGATCTAAAAAAAAGGAGGTAAAAACAAGGTAAAATCTCTTGAAGAGGCAAAGAAAACCTAATATAATTGAGAGAAAGAGGGGAGGGAGATGAGCATTGTGTAAATCCTACTCTCATCAGGTTGGGCTCTAAAAGTGTATATCAGACATTTGATTTCACATAGAAACTTGTCTGTTGCTAGAGGGAAGTGGGAGGGAAAGGAGAAAAAGTAAGGGACAAACTAATAGAAGGGAAAATAGAAGAATCAGGGGAAAGGAGTAAAAACAGGGGGAGGAGATCTAAAGGGTGGAGTATTGTTTGGGGGAGGGGGTCATCAAAAGCAAAGTACTGAGGAGGGGGGAAGGGAGAAAGGGGAAAGGAAAGGGGAAAACAGAACTTGGGTAAATAAGATGGCAGGAAATAAAGAATTAATTATTCTAACTGTGAATGGGATGAACTCTCCCATAAAGCGGAAGCAGATATCAGACTGGATTAAAAACCAGAATCCCACAATATGTTGTCTACAAGAAACACATCTAAAACATAGTGACACATATAGGATGAAGGTAAACTGCTGCAGCAGAAAATATTATGCTTCAGGTGAACAAAAAAAAGCAGGGGTAGCAATCCTTATCTCAGATCAAGTAAAAGCCAAGATAGATCTAATCAAAAGAGATAAGGAAGGAAACTATATTTTATTAAAAGGTACCATAGATAATGTAGCAATATCTATATTAATATATATGCACCAAGTGCAATAGCACACAAATTCCTAGGGGAGAAATTAAGAGAGATGCAAGAAGAAATAGACAGCCAAACGATACTAGTGGGGGATCTCAACCTTGCTCTCTCAGAATTAGATAAATCAAACTACAAAATAAACAAGAAAGAAACTAGGGAGGTAAACCAATTGTTAGAAAAGTTAGGTATGATAGATCTATGGAGAAAGTTGAATGGAGACAGTAGGGAGTTTACTTTTTTCTCAGCAGTCCATGGAACCTATATAAAAATTGACCATGTGTTAGGGCATAAAAACCTCAAAATCAAATGCAGAAAGGCAGATATAGTAAAATCATCCTCTTCAGATCATGATGCAATAAAAACCACATGCAATATAAAGCCAGGAGAAAATAAACCAAAAGTTAATTGGAAATTAAATAATCTAATCCTGAAGAATGAATGGGTGAAAGAGCAAATTATAGACACAATCGATAATTTCATCCAGGAGAATGACAATAAGGAGACAACATACCAAAATTTGTGGGATACGGCTAAAGTGGTTATAAGGGGCAATTTTATATCTCTAGATGCTTACTTGCATAAAATAGAGAAAGAAAAGATCAATGAATTGGGCTTATTATTAAAAAAACTAGAAAAAGAACAAATTAAAAACCCTCAATTAAATACCAAATTGGAAATTCTAAAAGGAAAAGGAGAAATTAATAAAATTGAAAATAAGAAAACTATTGAATTAATAAATAAAACTAAGAGTTGGTTCTATGAAAAAACTAACAAAATAGATAAGCCTTAAGTTAATTTGATAAGAAAAAGGAAAGAGGAAAATCAAATTGTTAGTCTCAAGAAGGATAACGGAGAACTTTCCTCCAATGAAGAGGAAATTAGAGCAATAAT
>JAJPUD010018886.1:0-27683 GCA_023553655.1 Myrmecobius fasciatus | reverse complement strand
TTGGAAGAATAAAAGGTCAAGGATTTCAAGGGGATTAATGAAAAAAAGGCAGATGAAGGTGGCCTTGCTGTACCAGGTTTAAAACTATATTATAAAGCAGCGGTCCTCAAAACCATTTGATACTGGCTAAGAAATACAGCAGTCGATCAGTGGCATAGGATAGGTTTTCAGGACAATTTAGGCAATAACTTTAACAATTTGGTATTTGATAAACACAAAGACCGCAGCTTTTGCGATAAGTAGTCACTATTCAGCAAAAACTGCTTGGAAAATTGGAAACTAGTGTGGAAGAAATTAGGGCTTGACCCATACCTAACACCACATACCAAGATAAGATCTAAATGGGTTCATGATCTAGATATAAATAGTCATATTGTAAGCAAATTAGAGGAACGTAGTATAGTTCACCTCTCAGACCTGTGGAGATGGAATAAATTTATGTCCAAAGAAGATGTGGAACTCCTAATTGAACACCAGATAGATAATTTTGATTATATTATGTTAAAAAGTTTCTGTACAAATAAAACTAATGCAGACAAGATTAGGAGGGAAGCATCAAATTGGGAAATCATCTTTACATTTAATGGTTCTGATAAAGGCCTCATTTCTAAAATATATAGAGAATTGTCTCATGTATATAAGAATTCAAGCCACTCTTCAATAGATAAGTGGTCAAAGGATATGAACAGACAATTTTTAGATGATGAAATTAAAACCATCTCTAGTCATATGAAAAGTTGCTTCAAATCACTATTGATCAGAGAAATGCAAATTCAGACAACTCTGAGGTACCACTACACACCTGTCAGATTGGCTAAAATAACAGGAAAAGAAAATGATGAATTTTGGAGGGGATGTGGGAAAACTGGGAAATTAATACATTGTTGGTGGAACTGTGAACAGATCCAACCATTCTGGCAAGCAATTTTGGAGATATGCTCAAAAAGTTATCAAACTGTCATACCTTTTGACCCAGCAGTGTTTCTATTGGGTCTATATCCCCAAGAGATTTTAGAGGAGGGAAAGGGACCCACATGTGCAAGAATGTTTGTGGCAGCTATTTCCATAGTGGCTAGAAATTGGAAACTGAAAGGATGCCCATCAACTGGAGAGTGGCTGAATAAATTATGGTATATGAATGTTATGGAATAAAAAAAAAAAAAAAAAAAAAAAAAAAAAAAAAAAAAAAAAAAAAAAGCAAAACCAGGAGATCATTATACACAGCAACAACAATATTACATGATGATCAATTCTAGTGGACATGGCTCTCTGTAACAAAGAATTGTCTCAAACCAGTTCCAATTGTTCACTGAAGAAAACCATATACACCCAGAGAGAGGGATATGAAATATGGACCACATCATAACATTTTCATGCTCTCTATTGAGGTTTGCTTGCATTGTGTTTCCTTTCTCTTATTTTCTTTTTTCTTTTTTTCTTGTAGATAGGATTTTTCTTGCACAACTTGTCAAGTATTTCAACATCTAGTGGACTTCCTGCCATCTAGGGGAGGGCAGGGGACTGGGGGTAAAATTTGTAATGGAAAGCTTTGTAAAGATCAATGCTGGGGAACTACCCATACATATGTTATACAAATAAAAAGCTTTAATAAAAAATAAAAATAATAAAAATAAAAAATAAACATTTGGTAGAATTCAAGTGTGAAAAAAAATTAAAAGACAATATATAGCACCCAGTATGCATTTCTTTTTGAATTTTAAGCCTCATGTAGATATTTCATAATCATTTCAACAAGATTGGGAGAGACTTCTATAATGAAATAGTGAGTTAATCACAGAAGAATAAAAGTATTAGAGTGCAGGAGTCAATATTCAGTTGGCATGAAATAATATAAATAAGTAATGTATCCAGTGAACATAGTAATATAAGGTACATTATCTGATGTTTAGCTGCTCAGGAGCAAAAGTAAATAAGGAAAGTGTAAAAACAATTTAGGTTTGGGATATAGATAGAAATGAGTTTCAGAATTATGGGGAAAGGGAACAATACACCTGAGGCCAGTGAAAAAATGAACTGAAAAAAGTTGTGATTTTAAATACAGGAAATTAGAGACAAGAGAAAGAAAATAATCTCAGAAACCAGGGGAAAATTGAGTGACTACTTGTGGTAAATATAAAAATAATTTTATTTTATTTTATTTTTTAAATAGTCTTTTGTTTTCAGAATAAATGCAAAGACAGTTTTCAGCATTCACCCTTGTAAAGCCTTGTGTCCCAAATGTTTTTTCCTGTCTTCCTCCACCCCCTCCACTAAACATTAAATAATCTAACATATGTTAAACATGTGCAATTCTTCTATATATATGTCCACATTTATTTTGCATCATAAGAAAAATCAGATCAAAAAGAAAAATAAATGAGAAAAAATCAAGTAAACAACAATAAAAAAGATGAAAATACTATGTTGTGATCCACATTCAGGTATAAAAATAATTTCATAATTTGTAGGGTATTTGGATATGGTATATGGTATATGGATAATATCATCATAGGTTTTTTATTGTAAAAAACATTCCTTAACATTCGCTAATTCTGAATCTTTCATTTCTCAGATGCAGAAATGGAGGTCGAGAGAGTTTAAGAAATAATATCACCTAAGGTTTGCAATTTTCCATAAATATTATCTCATTTTATTCTCCCAGTAACTTGAGAGGCAAGTACTCTTATGATACCCATTTTACAGATGTGGAAACTGAGGCAGGCAGAGGTTTGATTTGAACCCAGGTGTTCCTGTCTTTATGTCCAGTGTTCTATCCACTGAGTATCATAGATATCTCTTATACCTTGCCCAGAATCATATGGCTAGTAAGACTCTTAAACTGAATTTGAACCCATGTTTCTAACCCTGAATCCTTCACACTATCCACTCTGCTAAATGTCTGTCAAGAGAAATTAAGATGAATTGAATATTAGTTAGATAGAAAAATTTCACAGCAATGGATTAGGAAGTTGAATATTTTATGAGATCAAAGATGTGACCATACCTGTAATGTGACTGAGCTGCATAACAGAATTAGAGGAGAATAATTGAACTTTTTTTTAACAAAGAATGGGAAAAGTAAGATGAGTAATAATTAAGGACCTTATATTTTTATGAGCATTTAAGTATAGAAGGTGAATGGGGAAATAAAATTTTAAGTGTTTGGGATAAAATAACACATATGCATTTATACTGATTTTTGACACCAATAATGTAAAAGGAGTTTAACCATTTTTTCCATTCAGTAACCATTTATTGTTTTCCTTAATCAAAGCTTTATGCTGCATGCCATACATAGATATTTAAGACATGGTTCCTTACCTCAAAGAATATCCACATATATGTATAAAATGTATCTATATCTCCCTGAATGTTACATTGTTTTAAAGAAATGTGATGGGTCTATGGTCTCCTTCCTTTTCTAAATTGCTTCTATCAATATAAGTATCAAATACATAAATCATTAAACTCTGTGATGAAGTAAGTAATGCTTGTCTATACACCTTGAAAGTACGTGACTTTTAGATGAATACACAGTAATTTTCAGAAATAAGATTTGATCCCGGGGCCTTTCTGACTCCAAATTCAGTACTACAACCTTTAGGAAGCATGATATATTGGACTTGAAAAAGAAGAAATCTTGGTTGAAATATTTTTTTTTTTTTTATTAAAGCGCTATGAACAGCAAAACAAGCAAAGAGAACTTCCCCAGCATTGATCTTAACAAAGCTTTCTATTACAAATTTTACCCCCAGTCCCCTCCCCTCCCCTAGATGGCAGGAAGTCCACTACATGTTAATAATGTTGAAATGCTTGAGAAGTTATGCCAGAAAAATCCTATCTTTTCACTCGGCCATCTTGGCTCCGCTCCCCTGCCTTCTGGGTTGAAATCTTGAAATCTAATCTAAAGCTTCAAGGCATTTACATATCTCTGAAGAATTTTATTTTAATGACCTATGGAATCATTATATTTGTACTGTTTATCTTATAGATTTTTGTTTGAGTTCAAATGCAGTAAAGAAGAAGTTTTTGGTTTGTTTTTCTTTTTAATGAGAGAGTAAAATTCTTGTGTGTAAGCGTGTGTGTGTGTGTGTGCGTGTGTGTGTGTGTATGTACCAATCAATGTCTTTCTTAGGATGCCTCTACCTAGGCCATTCCTCTTTAGTCCTTTTTTCATTATTTAATATTTTATTTTCCCCAGAAACATCTAAAACAAAATTAGCATTTATTTTTAAAACTTTGAGTTATAGATTCTCTCCCTCCTCACGCAGTGAGACAAAACGTTTCCATTAAAGTCACATTGTGAAAGAAAACATAGATTCCTCCTCCTCCCAAAAAAGTTTTTAAAAAAGTAAAAAAAAAAAAGTATCATTCAGTTTGTATTCAGACACAATCAGTTCTTTCTCTAGGTATGGATAACGTTTTTTACCATAATTCCTTCACGTTGTCTTGGAATATTGCATCGCAAGGTAATTCAAAACTGATAATCCTATAATATTGCTATTACTTTATGCAGAGTGCATTTTCTTTGTACGACCTCATGGAAGTCTTTCCAAGTTTTCCTTAGAGCATCCTGCCCATCATTTTTTATAGCACAATAGCATTCCATCATAATGACATGCCACAATTTATTCAACCTTACCCAATTGATAGGCATCCTCTCAATTTACAATTCTCTGCCCAGAGAAAAGAGGTGTTATAAATATTTTTGTACATATGCTAATATCTTTTTGAGGGAATACACTCCTGGAAGTGATATTGTTAGGTCAAAGGATATGCATGGTTTTATAACTCTTTGGCCATAGTTTCAGATCACTCTACAAAATGGTCTAATCAGTTCACAATACCACCAACAATGCATTCATGTCTCATTTTTTTCACATTTACTCCACCATTTGCCATTTTCTTTTTCTGGCCAATTAACAGATTTTATGAGTATGTTAATTGAATAGTTATATTTTACTTGGTACTTTTCCAATCAGTAGTACATTTTTATATGTTTATAAATAGCTTAATACTTCATCTGAAAACTTTTCATATCTTTTAATCATTTATCAATTGAAGAATAAATTATTTTTATAAATTTATAAAAATAAGTTTTACAAATTTATAATGATTATATAAACTTAATAATAATAATGTTTATAATAAATAAATTTTATAAATTTATAAATGCTTCCCATGTTTGAAAAATGAGACATTTATCAGTGAAACTTTAAAATTACTTTTACAATTACTGCTATTAACTGTATCACCATCTATTTATTCTAATCTCTCTCTTCTTTCACCCAGTCCTTCTAAAAAATGTTTTATTTCTCACCACCCCCTCCAATAACTTGTCCTCCCCTCCATCATCCTGTCCAGTTTTCATATTCCCTTCACCTGCTACTTTCTTGTCTCTTTTATGACAGATAATCTATGTCATTCCACCACCACCTTTCCATTTCTCCCAAGACATTCCTCTCTCATTGCTTAATTTTATTTTTATATATTATCTCTTCATATTCAATTCAGACATGTGCCCTCTAGATGCCATAATTATGAGAAGTTCTTATAAGTTGTAAGTATCATCACTTCATGTAGGAATTTTTATGGTTTTGGGCTATGAGTTAATTTTTTTTTAGTTCCTATTCAAATTAATAGAGCTTTACTTTGAAAAAGACAGATGACTATCTCCTAAATAGTGGACATTCTTTTTTGATTATGGATTGTATAAGATGATACTGAGGTCCTTAAATTCTTAAAATTCTTTGATTCTATACTATATATATATGTCATATCATGGATTTTCAAACACTCTATTGATGCTAGTTATTTCTTATTTTCAGAGGTTTAGAAAGGAAACAGACCCAGTGGCACCTAATGTCACACAGATGCTAAATCTAAAACTGGGATTTAGCATTGGGTTTTCTAGTTTCAAAGAGGGAGCAGTTTCCCACCATGCCAGAGTGCCTCTCAGTAATGTATTGGGCTACAGTTTCTCTCAGATATATAAATCTGTGTAAATGTAAATGTAGCATATTAACATTGAATTTATGAAATGATGCAAAGTTTGCTTCATCATTAACATCTATTTCTAGGATTAACATTCTTTGGATTGTTTGCACTTTGAAAACCTGGAAAAAAATTTAGCCAATTGAATAATTAAATGATTTCATATGCAATTCATTTTAATTTGGATATGAACTTAATAAGTATTCTTTTTTGGTTAAAAATGTCTCTCTTGTAAATATAATAATTACTATAGATTGAGAAAAAAACTAGTATGATTTAATCTTTCTAGCTATTTCTATAGACCACAAATCACTACTGAGTTTTAGAACAACTGATGCAAGTAGCAAAGTTCCTTAGAAAAAGAAAAGTACTGTTCAAGGCAACCAATCTATTTTGGCTTGGTTTCCTAAACATAAGAACAAAACTGCTCTTACTATTATCTTGCTTGCACCAAGATTTAATGAGCTTAATGATTGTGACAGTTTCTTTAGAACATGATCCCTAAGAGAAGGAAAAAGAATGATTGACATAAAAATAAATCTAAGAGAACAGAGAATAAACTAAGCAAGAACAACCTGGATAACTTATGACATTAAAAAATATTCAAGGTGACAATAACCTCATCATTTGTCTACTTTTATGCAAAATATAATAGTACCATAACTGCAATGACCTTTCCACTGGACAGGAAGAGCTTTGGAGTATGAATATGCCTGACAATGAATTGATATTTGGTTGAATTCTGATCTGATGATTGCACCAATATATAAAAAATATAGATACTATAAAACATTTCTATCAAGTTCTCAATCCATATTAATTTTTTATAGTCATACTATAGGATTGTTCTGTGCAAAATAAGAGAGAAGTGACTGGAAGGTCCCAACATTTTGCTTGGAGTAACTTTTCAATTCACATTTAAGTGAACAGAGAAAAATTGATGACCCAATGAATAAGGAATATGGCAGTCACACATCCCTTTAGTGCTATGGGCAGCCTGCTGCTAAGTAGCCTAACCTAGGGAAAAGATAGCATGTCATGCAAGTGCTGCCAAGTCTTAAAATTTTCCCCTTCCCCCCTCACCTATTGGACACCTCATATATTTTCAACCAAGTGCTTGGCCATAAATTCTGACCTTCCTGTTAGCAATGTGAAGTCTTGTCACCATAGAAATGGAACCCTGCCAAATACTTTCTTTTCATTCCCCCTGGCTTGAAATTGTGTGCTTTCTTTTACTACTGCTGCAAGTAGGGATTGTCCATTTTTATGGGAAAATAAATGCAAACCATTGTTCATAGAGCATGCTATGATGGGATGGGAATGTTTAATGCTGCACATATTTGAGACCAACCTTTGGGATGAATTTGGAATAATACTTGAAAAAAAAAAAGAAACTCAATGCAGAACACTATTTTAGCTTGTAGTAAATAGTTGTAGTTGAGAGTTCTGTATTATTTCATCATAATTAAAATAATAATTGGCCCTTTAGTGACTAGAAAAATGATATGTATGATGAATACTATTCAGTTCAATCTCCTCCCCACACCAAAAATAAAGCCTTAAGTGACAGCCACACTTTTAGCAAAATGTCATTGTTTAAGCAGAAACAGGAAGGATGAAGAAATTTTGTTAAGTCAATGGGGTGTTGACATTTAAGCAAAGAAGCCTGGTTGCAGTCTGAAGATATCTTACAAACATTTAAATTGAAAAAAAAAATAACAGCAACCAAAAGTAAGAACAATTGAGCTAGAGAATGATCTCATCTCTTTGGAACACATGCAAATCCTTTGAGATTTTTGGAACACAGGAGAAACAAAAGGACAGATAAGCTTCAATGAGTATCAGTACCTGCAGGGAAAAAATCACTAGTAAATACACTATGTCTGGGTAGTGGGTTAGCAAGTCATTCAGATGTTTTACTAAAAAGGTCAAAATAGATATGCTAGAAAGTAAGAGACCAAACTCTTGTTAAGAAGTAAAATGTGACCTATTCTCTGCAAATTTACTGGGTCCACCCATAACTCTTAGTTGGAAAGAATAGGACAGTTGAGAACATTATTCAGTCTTCTCATTGCCTAGACTTGCTCATTTTTAGGACAACTCTCCCCAAGAACTAAGACAAATCTGAGTGATATTTTTAGATAAAAGAAATGAAATATATGATGTTAAGATCAACATGACTACAGGACTTCTTTCTTCTATATTTGGAAAAATGCTCTATAAAAAAGTAACTGGGGACACAAACTACTCTTTGTATCAAAAAGAAACCAGCCTGTCACCTGCTAGTGTAACAAGAAATATAAACTCATGTAATGTAATTAACTGGTTTCCCAGTTAAATGTGGAATACAGACAACCTCTGCCTTAGTCCCTCGAAAATCTGTTGCTCTAATGTGGTCACTTCTTAAAGAAAGTGTCACATGAGTATTGACCATCTTTAAAGCACCTATACCAATGAGATAACAACAGTGGAATTATCCTTCTATTTCTGAATTACCTTTTAAGAATTCTGAAGAATTCACAATAATATTAATAACCTTTAATTTTTCTGTGATCATTTCATATTGAGGGGTCTATCCTTCCCTTTACTCAGTATTTTCTAGAACTAAGTCACCCATTTTACAGTTCAGCATAAAAGAAAATATAATTCTCTTTAACAGTTTGTGATGATTTTTACTATTGCACACAGAGAAGATACCATAAGTTTGTTATAACAATAAACAACAATAACAGCACATTTTTTTTGCTAAGGCAACTGGGATTATGTGACTTGACCAGGGTCACAGAGCTAGGAAGTGTTAAGTGTCTGAGACCAGACCTGAACTCAAGTGCTCCTGACTTCATATTTTTAAAGATAGCAACATGTGTTGTTTTGGTGGGTAGAGTGTTAAAATTTTAGTTCTGTTTTTAAATATTAAGATGTAAAACTTCTTTTAGACTTTGAGACATTATATCTTTTAATCTTTATAATTACCTCCATGAGATATTTATAGTATTAACTATGATATATACAATGCATATATACATTTATATATGAATATGTGTATACATACATACATATATTGTATGCATCAGTTATGATTTTTTCATTTTAATGTTTTTAGACTAGTATAAACATACTATAGGATAAAAAATCTTCAAATAAGATGTATATATATTATCAGATATTTCAATGGAATTGATTTGTTGAAGTTAATTTTTAATAAGGGTTCAGAGAAAATGATTGCTAATGTTAATAAACAAGGATATCAAATATTTATTACTTTTCACTCTATGCAAAGGATCCTGAAGCAAGCTATCATATAATTATTGGCATTATTAAAGAAGACAATGTTGTTATATTAGAAAAAGATCTGACTGATAATTGAAGATGTTTTGAGAAAGAACTTTTTTATATATGTGACTTGGAATAAGTTATCATATTTCTCCAAATCTCAGCTTCTTTATATGTAAAATTAGGGCAAGTCCTACTTGCATTGGCATAAGAAAAACTAGAAAATATTCAAGTGTATCCTCTAGGAAAATTTGCCTTGATAGAAAAGAGTTGGTATATCTACTTCCAAAAAGTGAATTCTAGGAATGAATATCAGATTTTTCTCCCTAGTTTTTCATATCTCATCATAATCACAGTTAATGAATACACCTGTTTTTCTTATCTCCTACTATTCTCACTTAGCTTTGATGACAATGTCAAGGGAAAATTTTAGGTAGCAGGAACAACAGATTTTTGTACCTCAAAATTACAGTAGTTGTGGCAGAGAATTACTTGCCTTTGGCATTTCTGTAGGCATAGAAACACCAAATGAGAGTTCCAAGTGAGATTATTGGGATTAAAATCATTTTTGCTTTAAACATTTCTCAGATATTATTTTAAATAATATTATAATAAGAGTTGCATTGAATAAATTCACTTTGTAGGCTTTTGTCCCTCTTTTTTCCAAAGACATGATTTCTATAAAGCAAAACACACCTTTTCTATTCTTTTAATCTATGAATCAGAATTTTAAAGTTTCTATAAAAACCAAATGAGAGTCTAGAAAAGTGTTCACTAATTAATTAATTTTGTAAATCTGGATAATTCAGACTAGTAGATGATTCTTTTGGCATAAATTGCTCAGAGTTCAACATAATTTGTCAAATGAATGGATGCAGCTAGATAAATTTTACACATTTGAGACTGTGGTTTGAAGACTAAGCAGAGTTGGAGGATACCAAACTCAGATGCAATTACAAATTCTCAAAAAGTTATCTGTGTTATGTCATCAAATCATAAATTTCCAGAATGCTTGAACTTTCAGAATCATATATTTTAATTTGATGATAATGATGATGTGATTGTTATTATTGTTATTATTATTATTACTATTGTATTTGGGAGGTTTCCAAAGTAATATATGTATGTTAATCCATTTGATGTTCACAATATTAAGAAATGGATTTATCATGGTTATTTTATCCATTTTAAAGATTAAAAAAAAAACTGAGACAGAGCAAGTAAATGACTTTCTCAAACATAGAAATAGTGTCAGAGGTAGGATTTCAACTCAGATTTTCCTAACTCCAAGTCTAACACTTGAGACACTGTATTACTCTCTTCTAACAAACATATCAAACATAATGAAAATGCATGTATATGCTTACAAGATGTAAAGCACTATACCTTGCAAATCTTAAAATGTTACTTTTATTCTTATTATTCTTTAGCATTCAGCAGACCACCAGTCAAATATTAATTTCAGTGACTGAGCCTTTTACTACAGTCCTGGAAATTCTTTTCTGTCTCTGTCTTTGACTCTGCCTCTGTCTCTGTCTCTGTCTCTATCTATCTCTCTGTCTCTGTCTCTCTGTCTTTGTCTGTCTATCTCTCTCTCTCTCACCTCTCTCTCTCTCTTCCTCCCTCTCTCTCTCTCCTTTCCTCCTTCCCCCCTTTTTTGTTCCCTCTCTCATTATTTTATCTCTCCTCTCTCTCCTTTATATTCATTATCTTATTTGAGATTCACAACAAACTCCATTTCCACATTATCATGAATATCCCAATATAAGAATAAATAACCCTGATGATAGATCAAGAAATAGCAATTTAATATTCATATTATTAACTAAAATCTAGGACAAAAAGAGTATATTTTTAAAATTTAATTTTAAAATTACACTGATGTATTAGAATAAGACAGTGATGTGAAAATTGAAAAAGTCTACTGATTACTTCCTGAATGAAACCTCAAAATGAAGATGCTCAGGAATGCCACTGTCAATATCCAGGAATTATCAAAACTTTTTTTGTAAAAAGTATTTTAAGTAGTCAGAAAAGAATTCCAATAGTAAGAAATCACAATCAAGATTATACAGAATTAAGAGAGTTGCATTATGAACAATTGGAGAACATGAAACAAATTATTCTAACAAATCAAAGGATAAAGGCTTACAAGAAATAAGTAACATCCCCACTTTTATATTAAGTCTAATCTAACAATGAGAAAAATAGATCTTCAGTGATATAGAGGAGTTTCAATTAGTCATAATTAAAAACTTGGAGCTGAAATAATCTCAGAAAAACAAATATGAGAGTTGAGAAAAGGGGTTGGATCAGACTGGGGAATCAAAATATTTTATATATTTAAACTATTTAGATTTTAAGGGTATGTTCAAAGGTTCTTGCCCAAATCTATTTTCACAAGTAGTCATAGTAATAGTCAGTTGAAGAGAACTTTAAAATAACCTTACCTTTTGAAGATAATATAAGAAAAAAAAGAGTAGAGATATATAAGGGAAAAAACTGAAGGAAAGGTGGGGGAACTTTTTATACATGTAGATATACACATCTCTCCCTTTCATACCCCTCAACCCCAAGCAAGCTACAGTTTAGAAAAGATATATTTATGTATAGATACATAGATGTATATAGATAGATAGATAGATAGATAGATAGATAGATAGATAGACTCATACACACATGTGTTTCCTATCTCTGCTAACTCATTCATTAAATTCTACTCCAAAACTTGATTTCCTAATACTTAACCTATCCCCACCCAGGGATCACTCCTTTGTCTTCTTCCTTCACCCTTTGCTTCCTCATCTACCTATCTCTCCCCCTTACTTCTTTATAGATTTTGCATGGTACTATACACTTCATAGTATATGTGTAGTGTTGCTTATTGAACCCATTCCCAATGTAAGTTTTCAGAACCCCCTCTAATGCTTCTGTGTCTACTCTTCCTCTGCACCTCATTTATATAACATGATGACTATTTTTACCTTTAGTCTACCAATTTTTCTTTTGCATTTATCCTATTGTTCATGTAAATCTTAAACATAAATTATATATTTCCCATGTAGAAAAAACATAAGCAATTTGGCCATGTATAAACAGTTTGTCCATACTGATTTCCTTAAAACTGCTCTTTGATATTGGCCCTTATAAGTTTAATTTTCTATCAAGTTCAGATTTGGTGGATAGAAAGTCCTGAAAATCTGCAAGTTCATTGAATGTCTGTTTTTTTTCTCACTGAAAATTATACTTAATTTTTCTGGATATGATATTTTTACCACAGGCCTTGTTCTTATGATTGTCTGTTGAAATGATGAGTTGTGATCTTTTTATTGTAGCTATTGAAAAATCTTGAAAGGTTCTCAATGTAGCTATAGTACATTTGAATTGTTTTTTTTCTTGTTTCATGAAAAAATTTTTCTTTGATTTGGGAATATCAACATTTGGCATTAATATTCCTATGTGTTTTCACAAACAATCTCTTTGAGGTAGTAATTGATAGATTGTTTCTATTTCTATTTTCCCCTCATGTTCTATCACTCCAGAGTAGTTTTCTAGGATCATTTCCTGAATTATTGCATCAAAGTTCTCTTTTTGGCCACAACTTTCTGACAGCCCAATTATTCTTATATTTTCTCTTCTTTATTTTTATCTTTATTTTATCTTCTTTATCCAGATCTGTTGTTTTTCTTTTGAGTTGTTTCATACTCTATTCTATTTTCTAATTCTTTATAATCTGTTTTGTTGTTTCTTGGTCTCTCATAGCTTCACTGGCTTCCCCTTGCCCAATTCTAAATTTCAAAGAGTTATTTTCAGCTTTAAGATCCTGTATCTCTCTTTTTTTTAATTGGTTAACTTTTTTCACACTTTTCTTGGATGGTTTTAATTTTGTTCTTTAATTTTTCCTTAATGTATCTCATTTGATTTTTGAATTCTTTTTTGTGTTCTTTTATAAATTCTCTCTGTGCAGGGAGCCATTTCACATTATTCTTTGAGGTAGTTTTTTTTTTGTTGTTGTTGTTGTTGTTGTTTTTTTTTTTTTTTACTAAAATGTCCTTCTACGAAGATGAATCCTGATTTTACCTGTTCCCATAATGTATTTCCATGGTGGGGTTCTTTCGTCTTTGCCAATTCATTTTTTAAATTAAGAGCATTAGTGTAATCATCTCTAATTGTGCGGTGGAGGGATGGTGCCTCAAGCTTCCCTTCAACTCTCCAGTCTGACCAGGATTCCCAAACCAATAGCTCCACCCTCCTACAAATGCTCACAAGCAGCAGTGCCCCTGCCCCCCGGCTTCTGCCCTAACCAGGTCCTAATTCCTCCTTGCTCAGGGCCACATCTCCACAGAAAAGCTGGGCAAGACATTCCCAATCAGCCAAGGTTCACTCTGTCTTCTGGGACTCAAACTCTCACTCAACAAACAGTCTGGGAGGTGAAGTTTGCTGTTGTCCCTGATGAGACTCCAGCCACAACCAACTAGTCACAAGGGGTCCCCACTTGATGTTTCTGAGGAGCTAGCCCAAAAGTGTACACTTCAGCAGTGTAATCCAGGCCTGGGGTCTTTTTTCATATATTGTCAAATCAAATCAGGAGAACCCTTGTGTCTTCTTGGTTTTTCACCAGTCTATATTCTCCCTGAGGTACAAATTTGTTCTATTTGTGGGGGAAATTGGGAGTGCTGAAAATTTACCAACCTACTCCACCATCTTCCCAGAATCTTTCAAGCTTGTTTACTCTAAAAATTAAGGATGCTTATAGAAAAATATGGATTTTAGGGACAGGCAGGGGAAAATAGATTAAGTTTTGAGTATAAAGGGAGAATAAAAAGGAGAGAGAAAGTGGGTAAAGAAAAGATGAAGGAAAGGAAAAGAGAAGATGGTAGAAGGTGAGAAGAAAATTTGGAAGGAAAAATATAAGATAAGACAGGACAGGGTAAAACAGAATAAAATGTGATAAGATAGGATACCATAAAATAGGATAGCCTAGGCTAGGCTAGAATAGGATAAAATAGGACAGGACAGAAAAGGACAGGACAAGATTCAAAGGAAACAGAAAGCTTGAAGCTATAGTACCACACTGTATAGAAGTGGGGGATCTACAAAAAATATTGACTAGATATCATCAAACTAAATATAAAATGACTCTTATAGTTGAGTTCAGAAGTGAATTTCATAAATGTAAGATGGGGAAAATCTTGGGTGGACTTCAGTTTGAACTGCAAACTTAATGTGAATCAGCAGTGTGTTATTGTAATACAAAAACCTATAAAAGGATTGAGAGGTATTGAAAGAAATCACTTTCAAGAACAAGGAAGTGATGATCTCTCTGTATTGTACTCTGGCTCAACTGCACCTAGAGAATCTGTATTTGGTTATAAGCTCCACAATTTAAGAAGATAATTGAAAAACTGAAGTATGTCCAGGAGAAAGAAATGAAAATGGACATTAATTATATACTTTATGAGGTGTTGAACAAAATAGAGAAGTCACAAAAAGATGGAATGAAACAATTTTTCAGCCCAAAGTAACTTAGAAGATTGATAGGAATAGTCAGTTACACTAGTGTGAGAGTGGAATATAGTCCACATAAGGGCGCTACAATGTAAATGGGGCACCAGCAAACCAGGAACAGACCACAGGCAACTGAATCAGATACAGCTGTGGCAGTTCTCAGACTTCTTAGTCCACAGATGACAAAGGCAACTTCAATAGGAAAATTCTGTTGCACCTGAATAAAATAGAGAAGAGCATATCACAGCAGCATAGACCTGTCTCCAGCAACCCAGAACCAAGCTTTGGAAGCTGCTGAATCAGTGGTAGTGACTACTTGTGAAGTTCTCAGACCACATTTCAAAAAGAGAGCAAATAACTAATCAAAAGGTGATTACAGTAATTTTTTCCTAGTACTGATACAACACTATTACTTTGCCCGTATTCAGATCCAGGTTGCAGTTCTAAGTGGCAGTACCAGGTCAGGGAGAAATACTAACACATTAGAGTTTGTACCCACAGTGGAGCAAGGACACATCACAGTTCCAGAGCAGAAAACAGTACTTGTGGACACTCATAAGCTAGAACACAGACCAGAAATTAGTAAAAACCTCTCCCCAGATTATAATAATTTGAAAAAACTGAAAACATAAAAGTTTCTAGAAGTAGCTCTAAAAAAAAATCTACACAAAACCCCTGAAATATTGGACAATGAGCCCTTCACCATGACAATAAAGCCCTACTTTAATGAAGAATTAATGGTCATTTTATAGGTTGGAAAAATAAGCTAGCATTAGAAAAAAAATCTGACCATAGAAAGCTGCTGTTGTGATAAAGAAGATCAAAAGACATTCTCAAAAGATGATGAAGTCAAAACTTCTACACTGAAAGCCTCCAAGAAACATAAGAATTGGTTTCAGGCAATGGAAGAGGTAAAAATGGTTTTGAAAATTAAATAAGAGAGTTAAAGGAAAAATAAGAGAAATGAGAGTAATGCAAGGAAATCACGGAGAAAAAAACAACTTGGTAAAGAAAACAAAAAAAAAATACTTAGGAAAATAACAACTTAAAAAGTTTAGTTTTGCCAAGGCATGAGGGGGGTCTTTGTGTTGGTATACATCTGCTTCAACAATGTAAGGCTCAGGATCCCCTACTTATTTATTCTAGTAGGGATTGCAGCTGGATCATTAGGGAGCTTGTCTTGGACTGAGCCACCACCTCTACCCCTTACTGGAGTGAGAGGGACCACTCCTGCTTATCCTTCAAGTTTTCTGGATTAAAAAGATTGCTTCAATGTGTTTCCTTGCTGATGTTGATGCTCCAGGACTTGCCTTTGGGTGCTATTTTATGGTTAGCCAGAGGTGAACATGGGTAGGCTACAAAGATTCATTGCTTAATTGCCATCTTGATTTTCAGAAATGGAACCCAAGTGTCTTTGATTTCTAAAATACAAAGACAACTGAGCAAAAATTATAAGAATACAAATCATTCTCCAATAGATAAATGGTCAAAGAAAATGAACAATTTTTAAATAAAGAAATCAAAACTTATAGATATATAAAGTACTTTAAATCACTTTTAATTAGAGAAAGTAAGATTAAAACATTTCTGAGATACCACCTCACACATATGAGATTGCCCAATAAGACAAAAAAAAGGAAGAAATGTTGGAGAGAATGTAGGAAAATTGGAACAGGAATTCACTTTTGGTGAAGTTGTGAAGTGATTCAACTATTCTGAAGAGCCATTTGGAACTATTCCCAAAGGACAAGCAAACTGTGCAAATCCTTTTACTTAGCAATAAAACTATTAGTTCTGAATGCTAAAGAGACCAGAAAACTGTGCATAATCTTATACTGAGCAATAAAACTGCTAGTTCTAAATTTCAAAGAGATGGCTAAAAAAGGAGGAAGGAGGAGCCAAGATGGCAGAGTGCATCTTGTGAACACTCTGATCTTCCCTCAAACAAACAGCAGATTAAGCCTCTGAACTGGTTCTGAAGTGAAAGCTCCCCCAAATACTTGGAGTAAGACATTTCCAGCAAAAATTACCTTAGAAGAACTCCGGAGCAGGTCTGTTTCGGACGGGCAGGGAATCGGCAGTTTGTTGTGCTCAGGCGGCAGCCCAGGGCCGGGCAGGAGAGCGGGGCTGGGATGGAGCATGGCAGATTCTAAGCACCTGGGAAGTCCCTGGGACATCCTTGGGCCACTTTGCTCTGCTTGCAGGCAGGTGCTTTGGCAGATCTGCCTTTGGTAAAAGGTGGATTGAGAACAACTGAGAAAGTGAACCTAGCCCAACCAGCCCCACACCAGAAATCAACTACCTGAATTGCCCTAGGGCAAATTGAAGCAGCTGTCTATCCTCTTCTTTAAACAGACCTCAAGCTGTAAAAATGAGTAAGAATTAGAAGAGAACCCTCACCATAGACAGCTTTTATGGAGAGAAAGAAGGGCAGACCTCAGATCCTGAGGTTGCTAAAGGGAAAGCAACTTCAGAGGAAGCCACAAAGGGAGACATGAGCTGGTCCCCATCTCACAAGGCTTACCTGGAGGATTGCATAAAGAATCCCAAAAGAGAAATGAATTGAGATCAGTACAAGAAGGATATAATGCCCTGCAAAAGAAATATAAAACAGACACCAATTCACTGAAAAACAAAATTGGTGAAATGGAAAAAGACAGCAACTCATTGAAAAACAAAAATGGTGAAATGGAAAAAAACAACAATTCACTGAAAAACAAAATTGGTGAAATAGAAAAAGACAACAATTTACTGAAAAACAAATTGGTAAAATGGAAAAAAAACCTGCAATGAACAAAAAAAAATCAATTGGCCAGTTACAAAAGGAGCTAAAAAAGGTAATTGAAGAAAATAATACTTTAAAAATTAGAATTGAAGAAATGGAAGTAAATGATTCAATGAGACTTCAGGAATCAGTCAAAAAATGAAAAAATAGAAGAAAATATGAAATATCTCCTAGGAAAAACAACTGACTTGGAAAACAGATCCAGGAGAGACAATCTGAGGATTATTGTACTCCCTGAAAACCATGATGAAAAAAAGAACCTATATGCTATCTTCCAGGAAAACATAAAAGAAAAGTGCCCTGATGTTTTAGAATCAGAAGGCAAAATCGCTGTTGAAAGAATTTACTGATCACATCCTGAAAGACACCCCAAAATTAAAACCCCAAGGAATATCGTGGCCAAATTTCAGGGCTATCACACCAAGGAAAAGATATTGCAAGCAGCTAGAAAAAGAAACAATTCAAATACTGAAGAATTGTAATTAGAATCACACAAGATCTGTAAGCTTCCACATTAAAGGATGTAAGGGCCTGGAATCAGATTTTCCCAAAAGGCAAAGGAACTTGGATTATAGCCAAGAATAAATTATTCAGCTAGAATGAGCATTATCTTCCAGGGAAGAAGATGGTCATTCAATTATGTAGGAGAATTTCACCTATTTCTAATGAAAAGACCAGATCTAAACAAAAAATTTGACCGCCAAACACAGAACTCAAGAGAAGCATAAAAAGGTAAAAAAGGTAAGAACTCTTGAGGACTATATTTCTACTATGGGTATACTCAAATAATGGGGATATAATTTGATTTTACTCTGACAAAATGGAAAAGAAATTAGAGGTAGAAGGGCTATCGTACTGGAAGAAGAGGGGAAAGATGGTAAAATAAAGTAAAAAAAGGAGGTAAAAATAAGGTAAAATCTCATGAAGAGGCATAGAAAATCTAATATAATTGAGGGAAAAAGGGAGGGCTATGAGCATTGTGTGAATCTTACTCTCATCAGATTGGGCTCTAAAAGAGGATATCAGACACATTTAGTTTCACAGAAAAACTTGTCCCTCCTTATATGGAAGTAGGAGGGAAAGGAGGAAAAGAAAGGGATAGACCAATAGAAGGGAAAATATAAGAATTAGGGGAAAAGTGTAAAAAAGAGGGAGGGATTTTAAAGGAGCAAGGACTGTTAGAGAGAGGTGGTCATCAAAAAAATACTGGGTGGGGGGGAAGGGAGAAAGGGGAAAGAAAAGTGAAAAACATAACTGGATAAATAAGATGGCAGGAAATACAGATTTAGTTATTTTAACTGTTAATGTGAATGGGATGAACTCTCTCATAAAATGGAAGTGGATAACAGACTGGATTAAAAGACAATGCTACAATAAGTAGTTTACAAGAAACACATCTAAAACAGAGATACATAAAGAGTAAAGGTAAAGGGCTGGAGAAGAATATATCATGGTTCAGGTGAACAAATAACAAAAAGCAGGAGTAGCAATCCTTATCCCAGATCAAGCAAAAGCAAAGATAGATCTAATTAAAAGAGATAAGGAAGGAAACTATATTTTACTAAAGGGTACCATAGATAATGAAGTGGTATCAGTACTAAACATATATGCACCAAGTGGTATAGCATCCAAATTCCTAGAGGAGAAATTAATAGAGATGCAAGAAGAAATATACAGAAAAATGATACTAGTGGGGTATCTCAACCTTGCTCTCTCAGAATTAGATAAATCAAACTACAAAACAAATAAGAAAGAAATTAGGAAGGTAAACAAAATGTTAGAAAAGTTAGGCATGATAGATCTCTGGAGGAAATTGAAGGGAGATATAAGGGATTTTACTTTATTCTCAGGGGTTCATGGAACTTACACAAAAATTGATCATGTGTTAGGGCATAAAAACCCCAACATCAAATGGAGAAAGGCAGAAATAGTAAATTCATCCTTTTCAGATCATGATGCAATACAAATCACATGTAATATAAGGCCAGGAGAAAATAGACCAAAAGTTAATTGGGAATTAAATAGTCTAATTTTATTATTTTTATTTTTTATTAAAAGTTTTTTTATTTACAGAACATATGAGAGATTTTTCTACATTAACCGTTGCAAAACTTTTTTTTTTGTTCCAAGCTTTTCCCCTCCTTCCCCCAACCCCCTACCCATAAATTGCAGGCAATCTATTACATGCTAAATATGTTAAATTACATGACAAATGTATATGTATATATACATACAGGTATCTTACTGCACAAGAAACATCAGATCTAGAAAGAGAGAAAAACAAACCAACCTAAGAAGGAAAACAAAATGCAAGGAGATATACTCAGAAAGCTTTAAATGGTGTGTTGTGGTCCACACTCAATTCCCTCAGGTCTCTCTCTGGATGTATATGACTATATTCACCACTAAACAATAGGAACTGGTTTGAATAACATCGTTGAAGAGAAGCATGTCAATCAGAATTGTTCATCTTATAGTCTTGTTACTATGTATAATGTTCTCTTGGTACAACTGATTTCACTCAGCATCAGTTCATGCAAGTCTCTCCAGGCCTCTCTGAAATCATCCTGCTGGTCATTTCTTATAGAGCAATAGTATTCCATAACATTCATATACCATAATTTATTTAGCCATTCTCCAATTGATGGGCATCGTTTCAGTTTCCAGTTTCTTGACACTACAAAAAGGGCTGCCACAAACTATCTCACTGGATGAAAATCACTTTTTGTAAACTTTTTCTTCCTCCTTTCCTTCCCACTTTCCTATAAGGTGGGGCAAGTTTCTCTGTGAGACCAAAAGTTTCTCTTTTAGAGCCCAATCTGATGAGAGTAAGATTCACACAATGCTCAACCCCCTCCCTTCTTTCTCTCAATTATATTAGGTGTTCTTTGTCTCTTCATGAAATTTTGCCTTATTTTTACCTCCTTTTTCTACCTCATTTATTGTCTTTTTTTCCAGTATGATCCCCCTTCCACCTCTAGTTTCTTTTTCATATTATCAGAATAAAATCAGATTATATCCCCGTTCGCTAAGTATGCCCATAATAGAAACATAGTTCTCAAATGTTCCTTCCTTTTTACTTTTTTATGATTCTCTTGAGTTCTGTGTTTGGAAGTTAAATTTTTTGTTCAGATCTGGTCTTTTCATTAGAAATAGGTGAAGTTCATCTATATCATTCAATGCCCATCTTCTTCCCTGAAAGATAATACTCATTCCAGATGGATAGCTTAATTTTGGCTGTAATCCAAGTTCTTTTGCCTTTTGGAATATCTGATTCCAGGATCTTCAGTCTTTTAATATGGAAGCTGAAAAATCTTGGCTGATTCTAATTATGCTTCCTTGGTATTTGAATTGTTTCTTTCAAGCGGCTTGCAATATCTTTTCCTTGGCGTGATAATCCCGAAATTTAGCCATAATATTCCCAGGGGTTTTAATTTTGGGGTCTCTTTTAGGAGGTGATTGGTGAATTCTTTAGATGGCTACTTTACCTTCTTATTCTAAAGCATCAGGGCAGTTTTCTTTGATGATTTTCTGTAAGATAGTGTCTAGGTTCTTTTTTTTTTCATTGTGGCTTTCAGGAAGTCTTATAATCTTTAGATCGTATCTGCTAGATCTATTTTCCAAGTCAATTGTTTTTCCCTGGAGATATTTCATATTTTCTTCTATTTTTTCATTTTTTGACTGATTTTTGAAGTCTTAATGATTCATTCACTTCCCTTTGTTCAGTTCTATTTTTAGTGTATTATTTTCTTCAGTTACTTTGTTAGCTCCTTTTGTAATTGGCCAATTGCATTTTTTGTTCATTGCTGTCTTTTTCCATTTCATCAATTTTGTTTATCAGTGAATTGGTTTCTTTTTCATATGTCTTTTGTAGGGCATTATATCCTTCTTGCAATGATCTCATTTCATTTCCCCATTTTTCTTCTGTCTTTTGAGATTCTTTATGCAGTCTTCCAGGAAAGCCTTGTAAAATGGGAACCACCTCATGATTGCCTTTGTGGCTTTCTCTGAAGTTGCTTTACCTTTATTAACCTCAAGATCTGAAGTCTGTTCTCTCTCTCCATACAAGCTGTCTATGGTGAGAGTTCTTTTTTTTGTTTTTTATTCATTTTTTAAAGCTTGAAGTCTGTTCAAAGCAAAGGAGCAACACTGATTGACTTCAGGTGCTAGGCAATTGGGCCTAGGTCTGGAGTTCTCAATGGTTTAAAATCTACCTTTTATAAAAGGCAGATCTGCCAAAGTACTTGCTTGCAACCAGGGCAGAAGGTCCTAAGAGGCTCACAGAAAGTTCCCAGGTGCTAGGAAACTGCCAAGCTCTGAGTCCTGTTCACCTTCCTGCCCTGTCTCCCAGTGCTGCCATCTGGGCCCAGCAAACTATTCTCCTGCTCAACTGAAAGAGATGATATGATGGTATACCCAGAGAACCCTAGAGAATCAACTAACAGACTATTAGAAACAGCTCACAAATTTAGCAAAGTTGCAGGATACAACATAAATCCACAAAAATCATCAGTATTTTTATATAATACCAACAAAATTTAGCTAATATAGTGTGGCTTGAATTCTTATAATTTTTTTTTTGCTTTTTACTGAGGCAATTGGGGTTAACTGACTTGCCCAAGGTCACATACGAAATGTTAAGTGTCTGAGACCAGATTTAAACTCAGGTCCTCCTGATTTCAGGGCTGGTGCTCTATCCACTGCACCACCTAGCTGCCTCAAATTCTTATAAATTTGAATCAGTTCTTGTATTTTAGAAATGAAGCCCTTATCAGAAACCTTGAATGCAAAAATATTTCCCAATGTATTGCTTCCCTTCTATTCATGTCTGCATTAGTTTACTTTCTACAAAAACTTTTTTAATGCAATATAATCTAATCATATATTTGTGTTCAATAATGAGTTTTAGTTCTTCTTTGGTCAAAAATTACTTCTTTCTCTTACAATAGGAGAGATAAGCTATCCTATGTTCCTTTATTTTGCTTATAATATTATTTGTTATGCCTAAATCATGAAACAATTTTCACCTTATTTGGTGTAGGTTGATATGGGTGGGTCAATACCTACTTTCTACCATGCTAGTTTCCTGTTTTCCCAGCAGTTTTTGTCAAATAGTGAGTTCTTATACCCAAAACTGGGCTCTTTGAGTTTGTCAAACACTAGATTGCTTTAGTTATTGATTATTTTGTCCCATAAACCTAAACCATTCCATTGATTGACTACTCTTTCTTAGCCAGTACCACATGCTTTTGATGAACACTGATTTTAACAGCCATTATGGAGAGCAATTTGGAACTATGGCCAAATGGTTATCAAACTATGCATATCCTTTCATTCAGGAGTTTGTACTGGATTTATAACACAAAGAGCTATTAAAGGAGGGGAAAGGACCCTTCTTTTGTGGCAGTCTTTTTTGTAGTGGCAAGAACCTAGAAACTGAGTGGATGCTTATCAGTTTGAGAATGGCTGAATAAGTTATTATATATGAATATATTGAATATTATTGTTCTATAAAAATGATCAGCAGGATAGTTGTAGAGATCCTAGAGACACTTACATGAACTGATGCTAAGTGAAATGATCAGGAACAGGATTTCATAGTACATGGCATTAGCATGGTTATACAATGATCATTTCTGTTAAATGTGGCTCTTTTCAACAATGAGACAATCCAGGCCTGTTTCAATATTCTTGTGATCATGAGAACCATCTACACCCAGAGAGAGTACTGTGGGAACTGAGTGTGGATCACAACATAGCATTTTATCTTCTTTAGTTGCTATTTACATGAATTTTATTTTCTTTCTCATTTTTTTCTTTTTAATCTCATTCTTCTTGTGCAGTAAGATAATTGTAAAATTATGGATGCCTATATGGGAATTACATATATTTTTATCATCTTTAACATATATTGAATTACTTGCTATCTAGGAGAGGGGATGGGGCCAAGAGGGGGAATTGGAACACAATGTTTTGCAAAGGTCAGTGGTGAAAAATATTATCCCTGAACATGTCTTGAAAATAAAAAGCTTAAATAAAATAATAATTTGGAGAAAATTAAAATACTATGGGGAGGGAGGGAGACAGAAAGAGAGAGAAAGAGAGACAGAGAGAGACAGAGAAAAAGAGACAAAGACAAAGACAGAGAGATGCAAAGTTGAATCCAGAAAAGATTTCTATCATTATGAATTGATTTTTATTCTAAAAAATGAAGATAGTGTGGGGGCGGAGCCAAGATGAAGAACTGCGTTCTCTGTGAGCTCCTGGGACCTTCCCTCAGACCCAGACAAATTGAGCCTCTGAATTGGTTTTGGAGTGAGGGCTCCACCAAACAATTGGACTACAACACACTTCTATCAACAATTTACTTTGAAAAAATCCCAGAGAAGGTTAGCCTCAGGGGATCTGCCTCTGGCCAAAATCAGAGGTCAGGACACAGCCAGGGCAGAAGTAGGACAGAGGTGGTTTTTAGGCACTCAGGAAACCCCTGGGAGACACCTGGGCCACTTTGCTCTGCTTGCTGGCAGGTGCTTTGGCAGATCTGCCTTTGGTAAAGGGTGGAATGAGAGCAGCTGAAAACATGGTGCTAGTGTGGATTTAGCTGTCCAGCCTCAGACCAGAGGTCAACTCAGCAAACTGCCCCGGGGCAAATTGAAACTGCTGCAGTATTCCCTGCTGGTGACTGATACCTCAGCTCAAAAGCATGAGTAAGAAGCAGAAGAGAACTCTCACCATAGACACCTTTTACGGAGAAAAAATAAAACAGTCCCCAGATCCTGAGATTCTGAAAACAATCCCATATGAAGCTGCAAAGGCGGACTTAAGCTGGTTTCCCTTTCAGAAGGCTTACCTGGAAGATTGCATAAAGAGTCACAAAAGAGATTTAGAAGAAGAATGAGGAAATAAATTGAGATAAGTGCAACAGAGACATCAAAAACTGGAAAACAGGATTGGTGAATTGGAAAAAGACAACAATTCACTGAAAAACAAAATTGGTGAATTGGAAAAAAACAACAAGTCACTGAAAAATAAAACTGGCAAAATAGAAAAAGAATGCATTGAATCAAGAAATTCAATTGGCCAGCTACAAAAGGAGCTGAAAAAGATAACTGAAGGAAATAATACTTTAAAAATTAAAATTGAACAAACAGAAGTAAATGACTCAATAAGACATCAAGAATAAGTCAAACAAAAACAAAACAAATGAAAAAAATAGAAGAAAATATGAAATGTGTCCTAGGAAAAACAACCGACTTGGAAAACAGATCCAGGAGAGACAATCTAAGGATTACCTCACTTCCCTGAAAGTCACGATGAAAAAAAGAACCTTGATGCTATCTTCCAGGAAATCATGAAAGAGAATTGCCCTGATGATTTAGAATCAGATGGCAAAAGTGGCATTGAAAGAATTTACCGATCACCTCCTGAGAACCCTAAATTAAAACCCCAAGGAATATCGTGGCCAAATTTCAGGACTATTGCACCAAGGAAAGGATATTACAAGCAGCTAGAAAGAAACAGTTCAAATACCAAGGAACTGTCATTAGAATTACACAAGATCTGTCAGCTTCCACATTAAAGGTTCGAAGGACCTGGAATCAGATATTCCGAAAGGCAAAAGAACTTGGATTACACCCAAGAATAAGTTATCCAGCTAGAATGAGGATCATCTTCCAGGGAAGAATATGGTCATTCAATGATACAGGAGAATTTCACCTATTTCTAATGAAAAGACCAGACCTGAACAAAAAAATTTGACCTCCAAATACAGAACTCAAGAGAAGCATAAAAAGGTGAAAGGGGAAGAACTCTTGAGAACTATATTTCTACTATAGGTATCCTTAAAGAATGGGGGTATAATCTGATTTTTCTTTGATAATAATGGAAAAGAAATTAGAGGTGGAAGGGATACCATACTGAAAAGAAAAAGGGGGTAAGGAGGCAAAATAAAGTAAAAATAAAGGAGGTAAAATAAGGCAAAATCTCATAAAGAGACATAGAAGATCTAATATAATTGAGGGAAAGTAGGGAGGGCGATAAGTATTGTGTAAACCTTACCCTCATTAGATTGGACTCTAAGAGAGTATATCAGACACATTTGGCTTCAAAGAAAGGCCTGACCCTCCTTGTGGGAAGGTGGGAGGGAAAGGAGGAAAGGAAAGGGATAGACTAATAGAAGGATTAGGGGAAAGGTATAAAGGGAAGGAGGGATTCCAAAGGGGGGAGGACTGTTGGTGGGAGCTGGTCTTCAAAAATAAAGTACTGGGGAGGGGAGAAGGGAAAGAAGGGAAAAGGAAAAGAAAATCATAACTCTGGGTTAATAAAATGGTGGGGAATACAAATATAGTTATTTTAACCATGAATGTGAATGGGATGGACTCTCCCATAAAATGGAAGCGGGTAACAGACTGGATTAAAAGCCAGAATCCTCCAATACGTTGTTTACAAGAAACGCATCTAAAACATGGGGATACATACAGAGTGAAGGTAAAGGGCTGGAGCAGAATCTTCTATGCTTCAGGTGAACAAAGAAAGGCAGGTGTAGCAATCCTTATCTCAGATCGAGTAAAAATAAAAATAGATCTAATTAAAAGAGATAGGGAAGAAAACTATATTTTAGTAAAGGGTACCATAGACAATGAAGCAGTATCAATACTAAACATATATGCACCAAGTGGTATAGCATCCAAATTCCTAGAGGAGAAGTTAAGAGAGATGCAAGGAGAAATAGACAGTAATACTATACTAGTGGGAGATCTCAACCTTTCTCTCTCAGAATTAGATAAATGAAATCACAAATACAATAAGAAAGAAGTTAGGGAGGTAAACAAAAGGCTAGAAAAGTTAGGTTTGATAGATCTCTGGAGGAAATTGAATGGTGATAGAAGGGAGTATACTTTTTTCTCAGGGGTTCATGGAACTTATACGAAAATTGATCATGTGTTAGGGCATAAAAACCTCAAAATCAAATGCAGAAAAGAAATAGAAAATGCATCCTTTTCAGATCATGATGCAATAAAACTTACATGTAATATAAGGCCAGGAGAAAATAGACCACAAGTTAATTGGAAATTAAATAATCTAATCCTGAAGAATGAATGGGTGAAAAAAAAATCATAGACACAATCAATAATTTCATCCAAGAGAATGACAATAATGAGACAACATACCAAAATTTGTGGGATACAGCCAAATTGGTTATAAGGGGCAATTTTATATCTCTAGATGCTTACTTACATAAAACAGAGAAAGAGAAGATCAGTGAACTGAGCTTACAATTAAAAAAGCTAGAAAAAGACCAAATTAAAAACCCTCAATTAAATACCAAATTGGAAATACGGAAAATTAAAGGGGAGATCAATAAAATTGAAAATAAGAAAACTATTGAATTAATAAATAAAACTAAGAGTTGGTTTTATGAAAAAACCAACAAAATAGATAAGCCTTTAGTTAAGTTGATTAGAAAAAGGAAAGGGAAAATCAAATAGTCTCAAAGATGATAAGGGAGAACTTTCCTCCAATGAAGAGGAAATTAGAGTAATAATTAGGAGTTTCTTTGCCCAACTTTATGCCAATAAATTTGATAATGTAAAGGAAATGGAGGAATATCTACAAAAATATAGATTGCCCAGATTAACAGAAGAGGAAATAAATTATTTAAATAGCCCTATTTCAGAAAAAGAAATAGAACAAGCTATTAATCAACTCCCTAAGAAAAAATCTCCAGGGCCAGATGGATTTACATGTGAATTTTACCAAACATTCAAAGAACAATTAATCCCAATACTATAAAAACTATTTGAAAAAATAGGGAAAGAAGGTGTACTACCAAATTCCTTCTATGACACAGATATGGTGCTGATAGCTAAACCAGGTAGGGAGAAAACTGAGAAAGAAAACTATAGACCCATTTCCCTAATGAATATTGATGCAAAAATTTTAAATAAGATTTTAGCAACAAGATTACAGAAAGTCATCCCCAGAATAATACATCATGACCAAGTAGGATTTATACCAGGAATGCATGGCTGGTTCAATATTAGGAAAACAATTAGCATAATCAATTATATTAATAACCAAATTAATAAAAAACATATGATTATCTCCATAGATGCAGAAAAAG